>OY365816.1:14650250-14700091 GCA_959347315.1 Bimastos eiseni | reverse complement strand
CCTTTCCTCTTCTCCCTCTATCTTCCCGCATTAATTTCCCCATCCCCTCCTCCTATCCATCCACCTCCCTCCTCCTCCTCCTCCTCCTCCTCAATAATATCTTCCTCAATCCTCTTCTCCTCTCCATCCTCCTCCTCCTCCATCCTCGTTAATTATCTCTTCCACCTCTTCCTTCTACCTTTCCTCTCACCCTACTAGAATCCTTGCACCCTCATTCTCAGCGACATCCATCCGTCGCAATGGGCAGACGTTTTACAAGCAGTTAAGCGACCGCACTTAGTCGGACCCCTCTCGGCTCTTCGACCTGGCGACTAGACGGCGCAGTCGACTACAGTCGCTACTAATAATGAGATGGACCGATGAAGTCGTCACCATCCGTAGCCCGTATCTCCACAGTCCCCAAACTGTCCCGTCGGGTGAAAAGCTGTTTGGTTTTACGGCTGGTTCGCTGGT
The DNA here is from genome assembly GCA_959347315.1 of Bimastos eiseni. Lineage (NCBI taxonomy): Eukaryota > Metazoa > Annelida > Clitellata > Crassiclitellata > Lumbricidae > Bimastos > Bimastos eiseni. The sequence continues at coordinate 14,699,638 of OY365816.1, read as the reverse complement.
TGAATAGTCTATCGGTTGGTTGATTAACTGTCTGGTTGGATACGCATGCATATACATGCATAAATACGTGCATATATACATACACGCATTCATGCATTAATGCATGTAGACCGATCCACAGCGCACACGTAAAGTTGTTAGTTTCCACCACATGAGGCTATCAGCAGAAGGATTTATTGCAGGCAGTTGGGCCTTTAAAGCGGAGGTTCCCAACCTGGGGTGATATGCATGCACCCCAAGGGTACGAGATGTCATTTTTGTGGTGCGGCAAGGATGGAACGTATGAGTTATAGGAATGCACTAATAATGGATGATAGATTGCTGAGCTGTCACGGGATAAGTATGGGTAAGATCGTACGATTAGAAGCTTATTTCCTGCACGTGACATTGTAAGTCTGTAAGCAGTGTTTCTGTCAGAGTTGAAAGAGAGAACTAACTACGCTCGACTAATACTGTTGGACATAACTAATCTCTTACGGCGTTTACGTTGGTTTTAGGCTCGCACCCCTACGTTTTGGACAATTTTATGGACGTAAAAGAACGGGCAGTTTTTTTTTGTCGGAGACACTGTCTGTAAGCCAAAGGCTTGTAAGCGCAAGTGTCTTCAGAATTGGTTTAAGATGTAAGAATTTCGGTGACCCGTCATTAGTACTAGGGCAAAAGCGCCCCGATAAAAGCGTGCAGACAAATGCGCGCAACGACAAAAGCGCAACGACAGAAAGCGCAGACAAAAAACGTGCATAAAAAATAATCAAATGAAATTAGTTTCTTACATTCATGATAGTTTAATAGTAGAAGCACAAAAACTAGGAATATTGATATTAGAATACTCGAATATGTACTAAAAACGAAACCTGTAAACACGTATTTTAGAGTCGTAAATTATTTCAGTTGTTTGAAATATGTATTTAGCGTCATTAATTATTTTCGTTGTTTGAAACATGTACATTAAAGTCGAAAATTGTGCATAAATAAAAGCTGTATTGATGAAAAGAATCACGTTTAAATGGAGGCAGGATTGATGAGAAAAATTCTGTTCAACTAGAAGGTGGATCGAGGAAAAGAAATCTGCTGGGCTAGAACCTGGATGGATGAGAAGAATTTTGTAAAATAGGAGCTGGATTGATAAAAATATTCATGAAGAAAAATTATGCTTAAGTGAAGGCTGGATTGATCGACTGAACCATGCTTAAATGGTATGCTAGCTGGCTTGATGAAAAAATTGTGCCTTAATTGAAGCTTGAATGGTTAAAAGAATAGGCCTACCGCTCAAATGGAATCAAGACTCATGAAAAGTATCCTGTTCAACTGAGAGCGGAGTTGATGAATAAATTTATGCTTTAATGGAAGTTGGATTGATAAAAAAAATTCTTGAATAAATAGAAGCTGGAAGTCGTGAGCAATAGGTGACATTAAACTGGTTGCGCGCTTACGCCTTGCGCGTTTTTGTCAGGGTGTTTATTATTGCACGCATTTGTCGGCGAGCTTTTGTCCTGCGCGCTTTCGTTACGGCGACAAAATCTTCATGTGTACGTTTTCAAATGTTATTATTCTGAGCAAAAGATGTTGGAAGAAGGGCAATATCGAATTTCAGAATAAATAAATTTTTCAGAATAACATCAACATGTTGTCGTTAACATATAGGTTATTTACGTCGATAAAATGTTCTAGTCATTTGTCTTGGAGTGTCAGTAAAGATAGCGTCTATATTGGTAGTAGTATAGTAATACTAGCAGCAGCAGTGGAAGCAATAGTATTGGTAGTAACAATAGCAGCAGCACAAGTAATAGTAGCATAGTAGTAGTAGCAGTAGTAGTAGTAGTAATAGCTGTAGTAGCAGTGCTGCTATATTGCGACTAGTACTACTTAACGCTCCACGCTTCCAGAGAACAATAGTTTGAATTGTCATGCGGTCTGTTTTTGAAGTAGTCTCTGTATTTTTTTCTCTCTCTTCTAGTTTTCGTTAAGTTTCTCTTCTTTGCTCGGTGCGATATAAAGTAAACAGATAAACAGACAGATAAACAGACAGATAAACAGACAGATAAACAGACAGATAAACAGACAGATAAACAGACAGATAAACAGACAGATAAACAGACAGATAAACAGACAGATAAACAGACAGATAAACAGACAGATAAACAGACAGATAAACAGACACAGGAAACTAAGAGCGGCTTCCCATCCGCTGTCCCTCCGCACTCCTTCGAAACACATTCACACCTCTGCTTAAAATCTCTCACAACATGGAAGCAGAGTAAACCGAAGCAAAGCAAGACGTGGCACAACAATAAACAACAGTCCGAAGAGGTGACACCAAGCGGCGAAATGATTCAGCTCAAATGTTTACAACCACCAGAGGGGAAATTGTAGATACTCCTAATAGCCGATTTAGGTATCGTTTATACACAACCAGCTCTGCTCTGCTAGACGAGGGTGTTCAATAAAGACTCGGATGGTTTGGAAATGTATACATAGAGATGGACTGGACATGTATAGGCCTACAGAGAATGCCAGTTGACCGAATCCCACACAATCCGCTAAGTACACGATTCAAGGGAAAACGAAACAATGGCATATGAAGACTACTCTGGATAAATGATGTGATTGAGGAGCTAATCACATCACTTGGACTAACGCTCTAAAGGAAGACACGGGCTTGACAAATGAGAAATGATCGAGGAGACAGTGAAGATCATTTATTCGTACCCATCGCCGTCAAATGACTGGCGTCCGGAACTGATGATGATGATGGTGATGACGACGCGACGATGATGATGATGAAGATATGGGCATTGGGGTGGTGCTGGTGGGGGTGGAGGTGGGGTGGTGGTGGTGGTTGATGATGAATAGCCGCAGAAAGACAATACATAAAATCACGACAAATCTTCTGGTGACATCAATTGTTTGAACAGTCATGGATCACAATCAACTGCCAGAAATCACAACCATTTACATACCTTATCTTAATATATAATGACCATTTTTCGCATATAAAAGTTCATACAATTTATCGACTAACTACTAGCTACTGAAAAAAAACATGTAATAATCGCTGCATTTACATAAAACATTGCTGTAGCAGACGTGATACTAATTTACAGCTCTTTATTTACTTTGATTTGGCTCAAAATCTATGTTTAGACATCAAAATCTGGGTGATGCAATAATTACTTCCACCACTGTACAGCATACATACTTGCATATACGTTTGTATGCATATGTTAATACACACATAATATGCATAAAGGCATGCATGTCCATATACATACTTACATCCATACATACATTAGCAATATATCTATATATAACGCTGTGTATATTGATATGGTATCCTGTGATACTCCTCCTCCTTCTCCTTCTCTTCCTGCCCCACCTCCTCCTCTTCCTCCTTGATTACTAAGGGGAGTCATGTAGCTGCAGGTGAAAGGACCAGCCAAGAGTTCCCTCAATCAGAAAGGACCAGCCAAGAGTTCCCTCAATCAGAAAGGACCAGCCAAGAGTTCCCTCAATCAGAAAGGACCAGCCAAGAGTTCCCTCAATCAGAAAGGACCAGCCAAGAGTTCCCTCAATCAGAAAGGACCAGCCAAGAGTTCCCTCAATCAGCCGACAAAGGCAGAGGGGAAATGGGTGCAAGGCAATATTCGATGGGATGGGGAAACTGATCCCCTTCACGAAATCCAGTTCATCCCATTAGGGCAGTCGACCAACCGCCTTTTGTCATTCGACGGAAGAGACATTAGTCCATCCATGGGGTCGTGATTAACATACTTGGTGCTAAGAAGACGACCTACCAATTCGAAGACATGAATCACTTGAATTAAAATCTGCTTTCACATTCAATTTGAAAATCCAAAACCTACTCAACGCTCATACCTTATGCTGCGCTCTATAAATTACCGATACATGAAATTGTTTTATTATTGTTATTATTATTATTACTATAAGTACAAGTAGTAGCAGTAGTAGTTGTTGCTGTAGTGGTAGTAGTAGTATCGGAAGTGGAAATAGTACCAGTAGATGTGGTGGGAGTAGTTGCAGTAGGAGTAGCAGTAGTAGTAGTAGCATCGTTAGCATCATTATCATCATCAGCGTCATCATCATCCTCACCACCATCACCATCATCATCACCATCATTAGCGTCATTAACACAAATAACTGCATCTTTCTGTAAATATGATATTGAAAGAAAATAGTAATGGAAAACAAATCGTTATTGACATGGAATTGAAGTAACCAACCTAATTAATCATTTCAATCAGCTACTTACTTAAGACATAAAAGTACTCTATTTTAGTAGAATTTAAAATAATTATGAAAATCGTCAACCAAAGGTCTCGATGTTTTACACAGAATTCAATAAAATTGGTCATGGAAATCGATTTTCCATAACGAAATAATTCTCTTACAAATCAACCGAATCAGTCGCTGGCAGTTTCACTCAACGTCTTATCTCAACCACTGCCGCCGCCGGTCACCTACTCTCTACACGTTATATTGAAAGCGACAACCATAGCCGCAGAAAACGATAATCGTCAAGTCTTGGTCCCTACGACGTCAGACGGTAAAAACCATTGATCCGCAGTGAGACCACGTGACTGCAGTGTCAACACTCGACTAAACAGTCACGTTGTATGTTGCATCGATCGACATTGGACTTCCCTCGCGACAAATGACGAAAGTGCTCTTACACATGCTCGCTTGCTCAAGCGCTCGCTCTCCTCTTCGGGGCTCGTCAATATTTTCAAACTCGGACGAACGGCGAGACATGTAGACGAAAGGCAGAATCTGCCGAACGCTCACAAATATTTAGACGGTAAATGAATAAATATTTGCGCGGAACACCAAACGAAACGATAACAGATTTTTCCGACGCTGAGGTAATAAAATTTTTATGGAGAAACTAGAATAAAGAAATCGGTGCATCAAACAAAAACAATCGCGTCGCGAATAAAAGAAATATTTACTAGCAAATTGAAAAGCAGGAGAATACATTGAATAAAATGTATTATCACGCAAAGGCAAGGCTAGATAAGGTAATAAGAATGCAATAGGCAAGGTAAGAAGATAGGTAACGCACAAGGTAAGACGACATGAAGGGTAGATAAAAGAAATACAAGGTCAGGTAAGACTAAAGTTAACGTAAGACGAAAGTACGACAAGGTGTAAGATAATATGAAAGGTAAATTTTAAAAAATGATGAGACCAGTTAAGGCATGGTAATGTAAGAAGAAGTGTAAGACAATGCATGGTAAGAAGAAAGGTAAGAAGGTGAGGTAAAAAGAGTGGTAAGACGATATAAGGCATCAAGAAGGCAAGCCAAGGTAAAAATATATTCAGGGCAAGGTTGTGTAAAAAAAAGAAAGGCATGGAAAGGTATGAAGAAGTGTAAAGCATGGTAATGAAGGTGATGCCAAATGTTCCCATGCAAACAAATTGTTAAAAGACTAGATACAGTGAACAAAGGGAAGGTAGAGCTAGGCAATATATAAATGCAGTCAAGACAGTGGCATGGCAATTTGCAGGGCAAGGCAAGGCAATTCCTATAGCTGCTTGCAGGAAGCTTAATCCTCCGGTCAGTATGGTCACTGGTCACAGTGGCCAACGCGGTAACAGTCAGACTCGGAAACTCACCGACAAACTGATAAACCAACCACTACACCTTCCCAGTATCACACGCACACGGCAAAAAGCTCAACCAGTATAGCATACCATTAAGTTCACCAGGGTCACGCTTATGAATATTCATTCTGCAAAATGATGAATATTCATACACCAACCCGACGTCTAGATTATTCGGTCAATTGCAAATTACTTCGTCTGACATACCCGCAGAAAACAAAGACCGGCCGCTTTCAATTGAACCGTCGGATAAAAAACAACCCCCGCCGGGAACCCACCCCCCTGCGGCCAAATTAATGCAGGTCAGCAGCGGCTAAGTAGAGGGTGACTGACAACGTGTAACCCGACATCCTATACGAACGGCTGAAGCCGGGTCAGGATGGACCGATATAGGGTTACGAACAGGACTGTATAATGGGACGGACAGCAGAGAACACAAATATCCGTCCAGCATTCCGTGCAGGCTTTGCGGATCGCATGTCTATATCCGATACGCTGGCCATTTCTATAGCGCCAGTGGCCGTTGAATCGCTAACGTATTATGGGGATGCGTGGCGTTTTTCTCTGTACTTTGACGAGAGAAGCAGCTCGAGAAACACACTTTTATCACATTGACTTGCACATTTGTAAGGTAGGCTACTGAACAGCAATGTACCATCATCATCAGCAGCAGCAGCAACATCATTGCTATTGCTAATAGTTTACCCTGGATAAGATGCCAAATATTATGCTAGAAGCTGCTACACGTAACATCATCATCATCGTCGTCATCATCGTCGTCATCATCATCGTTATCATCATCATCATCATCATCATCATCATCATCATCATCACCATCATCACCATCATCATCATCATCATCAGGCCACTTTTCATTAGTATTAGTAGTTCTAGTATCAGCAGCATTATAATAGAAGCACTACGGTTAGTACCATTACTAGTGTTATTAATTGGCAAGTTCCGTGGTGCCTGTCTGTAACGAATAGGGTATCAACGGATGTCACTCTATATACAATCAAACAACAACGTGGGCAATATCCAAACCAACTCACTGTCTTGCTTATATTGTTATTCGTTGCCTAGCTAGCAATTGGATATCGTATGCAAGCCAATAACAAATTGTGGATATACAAGAGCGATATCAGTTGGATACCAAGAGTGATCTCCACAGAGTATAATACCTAAATGGATATCATACCACAACAGTGGAAGCCATGACTCATCCATTACCACGTGTTCATTGCAGCTGGTTGAACGGTCTCCACCTATCTGGTTAAACCATTACCACGTACCCGGCAGACTGGGATTGACACATGCCAATCATCGGAATATTTATCAAGTCTCAATCACAAGCGGACCAATTCAACGACAGACTCTACACGTATAAGCGGAGTCTGGCTTGGCTTTGGCATGGATTGGCTTTGGCTTAGATTGGCTTTGGATTGAAGTTGTTATCCTAAGTAAACCCAGACTAGGCCCGACCATTCCCATCAAAGTCGCCAAATCAGCATGACCTTTGACCCTGCCTCTTCGTTAACATTAGCCGTTTCGACCGCTGGGTTCTGTCTACCGGAGGAGCGTCTACGGGGTTAAGAAAGCTCCACGCGAAGGGTTAAGGAAACAGATAAACTGGATGTGGCCAACCTCTTCAATCCACGTTTCCATTTCTCCAGGGCTCAGCGGGAGAGGGTGGGGGCGAAGAAGTACATCTGGTCATCATTGAAATCGACATTCAAACAAATGCTAGCAAATACTATAGAAAACAACAGTGTAATAAAAATAATAATACTTCCCACTACTACCCCTACTACTTCCCCCACTACTACTTCTCCTAAAAGAAACAATATAATGATAATAATAGTATAATAGTTGAATAATGATTTGAATAATAATAATAACAATATTGGACCAATATGCAGGATAATAGTAATAGTAACAGTAACAGTGATGCGTATGAGACACGGTATCCGATTGGTTAGAGCGGTCGTCTTGTAGCACTGAGAAAGCGAGTTCGATCGTCTTCATCTGAGACGGTTAACCTGTAAAGACCTAGAATCCCTAGATCAAGTCCTTCACTGAGCTCACCGATTGATGCCCTTGGTCATTAGATAGTGGCGCTTAATAAATGCGTAAGAGTCAGTGGTAATGTATTCCTTTATCCAGACGCACTTACATGTGTATACGCAGCAGAGTCGTAAAAAACGAAGACGTTATCTGATGATGGAGTGAGTGGGTAGAGGAGGAAAACGACCGAGGGACTTGGACCCTCGAGGGAAGATATCAGCTTACGGACAACTGGAAGAGATGTCAGAGACGACGACGAGAAGGGAAGCCGTCTCTGTCAGTGTCAGATGGAAGACTGCAGAGGTAGAGAACTGGAAAGATGGAGAACAGAGGAGGAAGAAGACGACGAAGGGGAGGAGAAGGTCAGGAGGTCACCAACCCCCTTCCCTCTGCAGGGCTGATGGCAAGAGCAGCTGTCGAAACGATCTGTTTCTCTCTATACTCTAAGCATCAGAACATCGCTTTTATCTTCTTTGTATTCGGCTGTCTGTCTGTCTTCTGGTTTTCTGTCTGTCTGTCCGTCTGTCTAGCTGTCCGTCCCTCCGTTCGTCTGTCTGTCTGTCTTCTGGTTTTCTGTCTGTCTGTCCGTCTGTCTATCTGTCCGTCCCTACGTCCGTCTATCTGTCCTTCCGTCTGTCTGTCTATCCGTCTGTCTGCCTTTCTATCTGCCCGTCCCTCCATCTGTCTGTCTGTCTGTCTGTCTGCCTGTCTATTTGTCTGTTTGTCTCTCTCTGTCTACAAAGATTAGCCTATGAAATCAGCGGTCGGCTCCATTTCAATGACGTTATCAGTTCTTCTCCAAATGCTCCCAACTCTAACAAACCGACATCTATTACGTCATCTAGAAATGAGCTCATCTATGCATGGCATCATGAAAAAGCTCTCTCGCTCTCTCCTCTATCTCTCTCTCTTTTTCTTTCTTTCTCTGTCCGTCTGTCTGTCTGTCTATCTGTCTCTCTCTCCAACGTACGTCGTCAATAAACGAGCATGTGTGACGTCATCAGAATATGATGAGATCGTCAAGTGAACACAACAAGGACCAGAAAGCATTAAAATCAAATGTGATGCAAAATCCGTCATGTGTGCACTCTGTCTGTGCCAGTCCCAAGCTAGGATAAATGGAGAGGGCGACGCTACTATATGTACCATGCTATTTCCATTCTACTAGTTATGGGTATTTGTGTTTTATAAAGATAATATACAAACAAACGTACAGACATACGCACGGATATACTTAAGCATCTAGAGGTGTGTACTGTATGTATGTGCGTGGGTTGTGTGTCTTACATATGTATAATTGATTGACAGTAATAGCGGCAATCAATAATGATGGACAGGGTGACAATGCTGTTGAATAAATGGTAACCGAGCAACGCATTCTTCTCTCTCTCTCTCTCTCTCTCTCTCTCTCTCTCTCTCTCTCTCTCTCTTTCTATCTGTCTCCCTGCCAGTGTCTCTGTTTCTGTCACTCTCACTTTTTGTCTCTGTCTGTCTGTTTTCTGTATGTTTGCCTCGCTGTCTGTCTACCTGTCTGTCTTTCGATCACGACGCACTGAAGACGTCTGACCATGCACGCTTGTGCGTTGGTGTCTAAAGCTGCCTGTCTATGTGCACGGAGGCGTGCTTTTAAATGTGTGTGTGTGTGTGTGTGTGTGTGTGCGTGTGCCTGTGTTCGTGAGCGTACGTCTGACATGTGCAAGCGTCTATTTTTCAACATCATTTTCTAGCGCCTTTCATCTAAACGAAGAGTTTATCCCTCCTAATGACCGTCTATATCACTCAGAGCAAAGGAAACCGCAGAGACAGCGAACGAGGGGTGGGGATCAACTCGCCCTTTGGTCGCCCAGACGTAGGCCTACGCCGGAACCAATGTAGGTAACCAGGCCAGCTAATTTGCACCATAAGGAACCACATTTAGTGGGAGTGACCCCGTAATTCAGAACCGTCCTCTCACCCACAACTAACTGCATCCGTTTCCCAAGGTACTTTCCTCCGATGGAATAAGCCACTATTCAACAAAGCCCTGCACATATATGTCTTTATAATATACGCTGGGGATCCCTTTCTTATGGATTACCCATCGCCTGTTAACCAGAGCTTTTTAGAAGGCGTCGTATCAGCAACAAATAACTGAAGATGATCTTCCTAAGACGGACGAGTCTTCTGCCCTTTGAGCGCGGTCTTTATTAGTGACGCAAAATCATCGTCAGCATTTCGCGGCGATGTGTACGAATAGATCACTGACTACGCTGTCATTTGTGACGTCTACTGACACCCTTAGTAGCGTCAGTCCGAGTGACGTTATGTCCTCGTGTACACTATTACCCATCCATTGTAGTCTTCGTCTGTCTTTGTTTCGTTCTCATGCACGCAGGGGATTGTGGGCTATTCGGTCGACTAGCATTCTCCATACACGTCCAAACCATCGAAGTCTTCGTTGAACGACCGTGTCTGGCATTAGATATGCCTTCGCACTAACGTCAACTATCGTACAATATAATGATATAATCGACGATCTAGTACGCCTTGCATGGTCACATTCCTGCTTGCAATAATCCATATGACTCGGTGCCGCGCTCGTGAATAAGCTGGTGCCCAACGCTCAGCTTTTGATTGTAGGCATTTGGAGTTCACGTATACCCGCTGATTGGACTCCGTGTGACGCTCTATCATAGGTAGTTCCATAACCATTGTCTTGTACTTCGGATTCAGTTTCTCTGACCTTGCACCGTTATAAAGACTAAGCGCAATGATCTACCGCATATTGACCCGGTTACGGATTGCTTTAGGCGTTTCATCGATTGATACCTTGTGGTATGTACACCGTCGTGAAATGTGTTACTAATTAATAAAAGAAATACGTACAAGCAACGATAAATATATACGTAAATGACTTGCTAATTAGTAAAATATTTTAGAGAGTGGATATTGCTATGAACCATTTAGCCCGCGTATACATACACAGCAAAGATTAACATGACAACAAGGAAAAAGATTGTCAGCGACTCAGCGAACGTCACTATCAGTCAAGAAACGACCGGAAGTTGAATCCCTGTATGCCGTTAACTCCAAGACCATCTAGTTCTTCCGAATAGTATCTTTGGTTATTACTGTGCGCTACCAGTCCTTTGATATATAATATTATTATTATATACTTATTTATTGTTAAGATATTATTTCTATATATTATATTAGAACTATGTGCATCATATCTGTTTTACATCTATATTATATCCACCTATAATTATAATTATATATAAATATGTTATATATTTTATATTATATCATTATCTATAAATAATATATCAGAATTATATATGTATTATATTTATATTAAATTTATATATATTAATTGACTCATAACAGAGTTACATCTGAAGGTGAACTTCATTTTGAATCAATGTTCTTTGTCAGAGACCTCGCCTTAGCTAAATGTATCGTATCGAGACCCCAATGTATAGGCCTCCAATGATCTCACCTCACCAGCTGGGCATTGCTAATAAGTAACGCCCACTATTTGAACAGCTGCAGCAGAATCCAGACGATAATAAGACGAAAAATTTGATGGTAACCGGATGAGGAAGGAAACAAAGAACATGCAACAGTTACTCACTCATCCGCTGCTTCTTTCACCAAATGGGGTAAGAGGAGTATGGGGGCAACTGTCAGGATCATATCTCTTCAGGGCAAAACAGTTGTCCGCTGCCAGTCACGTATCATGCTTCCGGAGTGAATTCAGGTAGAACGGAGAGTGATCACCCCACTCAGGCCAGTCTTTAAAGTGTAGTCATTCTGTCGGATGGACAAAGTGTCTGGTTCTAAAGCGGATGTGTGAAAAGTGTGACGAGTTGTGCAGGTGGTTGGAGGGTTGGCTACTCCCAGGCCCCTACATTTCTCCTCCACCCTCGGTTGGAAATACGACTGCACTCATGCATTACGTCTGGATGGCTCGTGGAAGCAATAAACCCGTTTGGCACTAACAGGTGTTTGGTGCCAAACAGTCCTTAAGCACCAACGAGCAGTTAGTCCTTTGATACAATTGGGGCTGATAAAAGTTCCTCCAAAGAAAAATTAACCTGAATTCCATAACCGTAGCACCCCACCCTTCCCTCCCTTCAACAGAACACACCTTGAACAAAGAGAAACAAACAGTGGAGGAAGAAAGGAGAAATGGAGGAGCAAAAATCGACCGACAGTTTCGTTCGCCTTCTCCATGCACCAACACCGAGATTAACCTTGCACATATCTATGGTTTCACAATTATTGCCGCACATATCTATGGCCTCAACGAAAGTCAATATCGATGACAAAGCTTTCGTGGGAACGAGCCTTGTCCTTATATATATATATACCCGGCTGGAGACCGACTCCTCCCCCGTGAGACATGTGCTCAGTGGAGGAAACTGGAATTGGCGAGAGGTATCTTTGAAGTTGAGTGTTGACTTTTCTGTTCACCGCCTTATATCTCTCGCAAGGAGGGTTGACTATTAACTGTTGTCATGACAACCTGTCGTCGTTCCATACGTCTCTCTAGTCATATCTACTTCCATCAATTCGTCCTTACCTACGTCCGTTCATCCGTATGTCCGTCCTTCCTTCCGTCCATCCATCCATCACCCTCCAACCCCCGAAGCCATTCTTCGTTTCTCCTAGCATACACCTGTTGCCTTGCCAATTAGAAAAGGCAAGCAGGTGAAAAAATGGCAAGATACGCAACGACGAGCCAGGCCCAGAGGCGACCGAGAGCCATTCCTACCTGTCTACATAAGTCGCTCACCTATGAATACATTAGCATAACGGTCTCTGCTCTATGCAGAACTTGACCTACGGCAGATTGCGGTCATAGACTCGCACAGCCAATATGAAATTCCTTCGCTGTTCTTCGTCGTACACGTCCTTAAGCCTACTTACATACTTACGCACTCGTTTATAATTATTTCGTTGCTGTTGTCTCGCTTGATTCTGTCCGCTATCTATTCATATCACTCGTTATACAGAGGTTTAATTTGTTCAACGGGTATATATATATATATATATATATAATGGTTTGGATTTATCAATGCAACTGATGGCTATCAATTCCTTAGTAGGTGCCTTCTTACCTGAGCAGGAATGTACATTGGGTCGGAATGTGCCTTCTTTCGCTGGGTCGGAATGTATATTGGGTCGGAATGTACATTGGGTCGGAATGTGCCTTCTTTCGCTGGGTCGGAATGTATATTGGGTCGGAATGTACCTTGGGTCGGAATGTGCCTTCTTTCCCTGGGCAGGAATGTACATTGGGTCGGAATGTGCCTTCTTTCGCTGGGTCAGAATGTACCTTGGGTCGGAATGTGCCTTCTTTCCCTGGGCAGGAATGTACATTGGGTCGGAATGTGCCTTCTTTCGCTGGGTCAGAATGTACCTTGGGTCGAAAGTGCCTTTTTTCCCAGGGTCGGAATGTGACCTTCGTCTGACAGTTCATCATACTAAACACTATAGTGGCACAAAGCTTCTTTTAATTATCAGCAAAACTACTGAAACGATTCGACAGAGCCTGGGAGAGAAAGCAGCAGCGACATTAGGAGGGGTGAGCGAGAGTCAAGAGCAGCGAAGAAGTGGAGTCTCGTTTCATTTCTACTTCTTGAGTCCATCAGAAATTGTTTCATCGGTGAATGTTTGATTGGCTTTGAAAAACTGAAGAAGGGGTTTTAGGGCATCAAGAAAGGTGCACACATCTATGTCCAGATGCACAGCTGCACACACAGACACACCCACACACACACAAACACACACACAAACACACACACAAACACACACACACGTTGGCACATACACACACACGCACACAGACACACAAACACGTTGGCAAATTCACGAATGGCTGCGCAAGATGCAATGATCCAGAAGAAGGCACACAGTCACACAACAGTATATAAAGCCATACAGAAACATGCAAGAACGCATACGCAGTTACACAGACAGGAAGAAGAATAAGAGCATTCCCTTCAGTTAGCCCTAAGGCAGTCATTGGTCCGAGATGTTAGCGACTTCCTTTTCTTAACCTCGGCATATGAGGGCGAGAGGCCAATGCTCTTCCTCGCTGTTTCATCTTCCCATCGACAACGTACGATCAGTGTAACCACTTTAGCCGAGTCGGATTGCCGAGCAGGTTGACCAGAAACCTGGAACCAATTTCCGCCTTGGTGGGGGTTTGAACCCACGACTTCTCGATTGATACCCCAGCACGCCAACCACTATATACTATCGAGCACCCGGCATAGATACATAAACAGTAAAATGATTTGACAGGTCTATAGGCGTCTCAGAACAACCGCCCTGTTTTAAATTATTGCGCTTTGGGTCACTTAGGACGCTACAGAGTGGATACACCCAGGAGGCGATAAAATCTTTTGATCATCTTGAAGGTATATGGAACTTCCACATCAGACACTACGCGCCACATTAACCGTCCTGTTAACATACACTACAAGCCGCATTAACTGTCCTGGTAACACACTAACTGTTCTGGTAACAGACACTAAACGCCACACTAACTGTTCGCGCCACATTAACTGCTCTGTCAACATACACTACAGGCCACATTAATTGCTTTCCTATCAGACACTTCAGGCCATCAACAACTTAGTTAATGTCCAATGCACTATTACGAGACAAATTGCGCCTCCATTGTTTCCGGTACACTATACTTTTAGGAGTGAATACACATATTGAAAGGAGACACGAGAGAGAGGAATATAACTTAACAAGCGAGTCGCTAAGCCGACAATCGACTGCATAATTTAACAGATCAATCGGAATTTGATGCAATGGAGGCCCACTCTCCCAACGACATCCTAAATAATTAGTCGTCGTTCTGGCAAAGCGAGAGACATCAATTATTGCAGAAACGACCGCCAAACAGTAAATCAAAAGGCAACGCGGATTCAGCTAATTAATATTAATTAACAATAATTAACAATATAATATATTTAATACCAAGACAGACAGAGAGTAAGAGGATCCTAGGTTATATTATAACTTAGGATCCTCTCACTCTTCACAGGCTCTAAGAGGATAGGGAGAAACGGGAAGAGGAGGAGAAAGAGGAGCAAGTAGAGGAGAAAGTAGATAAAGAGGTAGAGGAGGAAAAGATGAGGAAGTAGAGGAGGAGAAAGAGAAGGAGGAAGGTGGGAGGAGGAAGAGGAGAAATAAGGTGGAGGACGAAGAGGAAGGTGGGAGGAGGATTCCTGCAGATAAACCGAAGAGGCAATGATCTGGACTCTGTGCACCTCGTGTGACCCTGTTTGCGAGGTGCATGATAAAACGTCCCTCACAAAAGACGCTCTTTCACACTTAGCCTTATACCTCGGTCGAAGTTCTGCTAAAAGCATTTATTTAAACCGCCACCTGCACCTTAGTATCAATAGAAAACAGCCGACAATTTGATTGACAGCCGCTTGATTGACAGCCGTGAGTTAACAAATGCGTATACACTGAACTATGGACAACAAAAGTTATCATAAAGAGCGCCTGCGTCACCTTAATATGCCAATCTAATGAATTAGTCAATTAGACGGCAATTGCCTGAGAACGTTCTTCCGACGTTTAAACCCAGATGTCGAAATATGACCAGGACCTCTACCGACTTATAATTACCGGCAGCAAAACCTCCACTGCTTGCACTACATGGCTGCGCCAGTCCAAAGCCTCGATAAAGGAGGAGGGTGACCCAAATTATTCCTGCTATCACACGGTGTCGTTACATTGAAACTGTTACTATTAGAGAGGTACTCAGCAATTGATATCACACAGTGTCGTTAAGCTTAAACTACTACTATTACTTCTACCATACTTCAACTACTACTACTATTATTATTATTATTATAATTATTACTACTACTACTAATACTACTACTCACCACAACTTCTGGAATTCAAAGAGTGCAGCGTAACCACCACCGCAGATACGTTCAAATACGATCCAAAGACGCGATTCAACAGTCTTCATGACGCTGCAATAAGATGATGTCAACAAACAACATTGGAAACACATTCGATAAACGCCTCATGTTCACTCAGTCGATAACGGAAGTATATCGGAAGAGGAAGCGCTCACCTACAGACACACACATCCATCACGGCCTCACCCGGATGTTACTTTACGGCGATCCTATGAATCCCAGATGTCCGCAGAGCAACAAACCGCACGGAAAAGACAACAACGACGATGACGAAGAACGAAGATATCCGACGAGGAGCGGAGATATCCCAAGAACAACGGAAATATCCGACGATAAAAAGGAAATATCCGATGAACAACGGAAATATCCGACGAATAACGGAGATAAGCGACGATATCTACGACGCCATGCCACCTCAGGCAACAGCGATTGGCATGAGATTATTGGATTCCGGTGCCTTGGTTAAGGAGTTCGTTGGAAACTGATCTGTGAGGCTCGCAAATGAAACTGTGAGCCCTCTATGTGTGTGCTGTGTAGACGCACTCAGCCAAAGCCGGTGATCGATGACTGGCGTGTGCCTGCGGTACAGCTAGGGCTGCGGAGGCGCAGCGTTTAGATGCAGAGATGCGATCGCAGTTCATATGCCAACCTCTCGCAGCGGTAAGGCCGCCTGAAAGATTCCGCTGACGGGGGCGTCTTAACCGGCGGCTGCTACCGTACACAGACACTAGTTCTCGCTATGTGCGGTTGTTTGTGTTGCTCTCTGTGTGTCTGTATATGTCTCTTTCTCTGTCTATCCCTGTGTATGTGTCTCTCTGTCTGTCTGTCTGTATATATATATATATATATATATCTGTCTCTCTCTCACTCTCTCTCTCTCTCTCTCTGTGGATATGTTAATGTACCTCTCTTGCTGCCACTCTCACTGTCTCTCTTTATCAGTCTATCTCTCTGTCTATATCATTGTATATCTATGCTTCTCTGTGTATTTGTCGCCGTGTCACTCTATGTCAGTCGACGTGCGAGTGTCTGTTTTGCTCTCTCTATCTCCGGGTACGTGTGTCCCTCCCTCCCTTTCTTCTGTCCACCCTCCCTCCCTCCCCCTCTGCCTCCCTCCTTCTCTCTCCCTCTCTCTCTCTCTCTCTCTCTCTGTTTCTCTCACTATTACTGACCGCATCTCTGCGTCTTCTGTGTTTGTCTCTTTATCCCTTCCCCGACTGACTAGTCTACCATCAGCCAAATGATACCTTGACTCACCTGGTTGGGCAGGTGTATGATACAGGGCTCTTCTTCTTCCGAAAGGTGAGCGTGATAGGCGAGTGTAATTGGTGCGTTGTCGAGGTAAGCGCTCCAATATCAGACGAGTCCACCTCACAGATCTTGTCAGTGGTTTGGCTCAACGTGACGCCCGTCACGCGCCTCACATATCAGACCATCATCACGCGAAAATCAACAGTGACAATCCCGAGTAGCGAGAGACAGAGACAACATCCACCTGTACAAACAATAGCAGGGAACAAAGGACTTACCAAATGTTTGCACAAATAAAATCAGAATTAATGGCCTGCTGCAGTTTGCTCTTCGTGATTAAAGTGACACGCAAATCCTTCAGCAACAACAACAATGATAATAATTATAATAATAATAAAGTAATTATGAATAATAAGCGTGATGATGGTGATATATATATATATATATAGGCATAGACAATTATGCATGCTTTGAGACGGATAATTATACATGTATAATAAATGCCACCAGTAACATCCCCATTAAATTTCTGACCCAAGCCATTTGTGGGCGAGTGGTACGAATAAATGAACTCCATTGTCCTCGGGGCCTTATTCAAGTCCACGGCTTCCTTTAGGGTTAGTCCAAGTGATGTCATATCTTCATTTATATTATCTATTCAGCGTATATTATAGTCTTGAGACTATTGACCAACTTTTGTTTCGTTTACATTCGAATCTTACACGCCGTGAATTGCGTTGGATTCGATCAATGCAAAGCATAGAAAACAAGTGTAGTGATAGAAAAAAGATACAGTTCCTGGCAGACTGAGTCTTTCATCGAATGATCCAAAGACTTTTCCAGAAGAGATCTCCGGAGCAATAAACACTATAAGATATCACGCATTGCCCTCCCCTCTCGCTCTGCTCTGCTCTCCTGTCCCCTCTTCTCTCCACCCCACCCCTTTCCATCCCGCCAACCCATTCTCACCCACCCCACCTCTTTCGATGACCACCATATCTCATCTCGATTATACCTGCACCAGCACGACTAAGACCAACACCCTCTCCTTCTGCCCACTACACCACCAACCACTGGTCAACAACCCCATTTATCAGCACTTCACACAGTCAGTCTCAATTCAACGCGCGTTATTATGTGTTCATCGCTACCATCATAATGATCGCATTGTGTTGTATTTTCGCTTATTTAATTAACCTGTCGTCAAGTTACATTTGTCATTGCATGCGCAAGATATGACGGCCCTCACGATCGTTATTAGTATCACCATCATCATCACCGTCATCATCATCACCATCACCATCATCATAGTCATGATTATTTAAATATCATCGCCTTCATCACCACAATCATCATCTA
Organism: Bimastos eiseni; assembly: GCA_959347315.1. Classification (NCBI taxonomy): domain Eukaryota; kingdom Metazoa; phylum Annelida; class Clitellata; order Crassiclitellata; family Lumbricidae; genus Bimastos; species Bimastos eiseni. Next base: position 14,681,399 of record OY365816.1, on the reverse strand, counting down.
CATCATTATCACGATCACAAGCATCATAATCATCGTCATTATCGTCACCCTCATCATCATCATCATCATCATCGTCATCATCACCATCATCATCATTATCATCATCATCATCATCGTCATGATCACCATCATCGTCATCATCACTATCATCATCATCATCGTCGTCACCATCCTATTCGTATTGTCGTTATCATCGTCATCGCCGTCATAATAATCGTCATACTAGTCGTCATCATCATTATCTCTATCATCATCAAAACCATCATCAGCTTCATTATCATCGTCATCAATCAACAACAACAAAAACATTAGCTGCTAATAAACTTGATCATCAGCTACTGTTGTCCTTAACACAATGAGATTTTCATTATTAATACCGCCGACTGCCCAATCCTCTCTCCACGGGACCTCCGCCGCCTGACCTTCCGATAGACAGCGATCAAAAACAATCATCCCACCCAGATTAAAACAACAGATTGCCCACGGTTGGCGTCAGAGAAAAAACTCCAGAATATATATATATATATATATATATATATATATATATATATATATAGTATATCAGATAACTCAGATATATATTTTTTATATCTTTGGATCTGTTATGCTCACAAATTACACCATAAGGCAAAAAACTTTAACAGCCTTTTTTGGATCACGCTAAAGCTTTCCCCAATGATGACCAGGTTATTCGACGTTCAAGATTTAAGCTTGTATCACATATCTTCAATTATCTTGTAATAATAATTTGAAGTACATAATGAATATCGGGATAAAACATAAAACTTCATGATGCAAATGAACTGGTAATAGGATACTGAGGACATCATGAATTTTAAATTCCTATTATAATATCTATGATATCACGATATATCATATGATATATAATTATAAAATATATTGTATATATATGTATGTAAATATATTCATTATCACTCTTACTTTATATATATATATATACTAGCTGGGGCACCCGGCGTTCCCCCGGGTTGACTCAGGTTTTTGGGCCTAGAGAGGAGGAAGACGGCGGCCGCGGTATTCACCAACCCAAATTCGCTACTGGTTGTCTGATGTGTTCTCCGAGCGACCGGCGAAGGTTTCGAGTCAGTAGGTTTAAAAGTGTGCAAATGCATACAAAGTGCATGCCCACGTGACCGACTGAGCAAATGTATAACTCCCAAACCGTCCATTCATTCATGACGCTGTAAGAGAAGAAAAGGTGTGGCACTCCTGGCGAATGAGAAGGACACTTTGAGGATAGTAGTCCAGAGACAAGTTTTTTGGCCTGGAGACATGAAAGACGGTGTCCGCGGGCTTCACGAACCCCTGGACTGCGTGTCCCAGGTGTTCCCCGAGCCAACGGTGAAGGTTTCGAATGAATAGCCCTAAAACTGTGGAAATGCATCGCCGCACAGAGAGACACACAGACAGACAGAATTCCCTTATTATTTATAAAGATATGTGCGTGCTTTCAAAGCACTGGAGTTTTGTGGTGTTTAAGAAAGTCTACGCAGGCTCAATAGAGTTCAAACGCTATGTTTACAGTTGAAACACAATTTTATAATGGCTGCCACTTGATATATCTACAAAAACTGGCTAAGCAATATCTGAGCAAGACGATGCCATATTACTCCTTCAGAAAGAATACTGTATACGCAAAGTCGCAACTAAACATACATCGGAAATACATTGAAAGCTATTCAGACCCATTTGCTTTATTTTATTAATCAATATGCGCAACAAAATTGTCTCATATCTGTAGCTATTGTAGCATAAAAACAACAGTGCTCATTTTTTATGGTTCATCAAATAGAAAGAGTAGGCGAACAGAGATAAGTTAGAGGTGCCTCCAGGGGTATACCCTAATTCAGCCAGCCTCCTGTTCGGCCGACCCCTTTCCTGTCCTCTCCTATTCTCTCCAAACTATCTGTGTATTTATCCGTTGCAAATGATATAAACGGCAAGTAATTGTAACGTAAGTTGTAATGTAAACGGTATACAATTGAGCTTACTATGACAATTTTTTAAATAAAGATCTTTAAGAGTCGGCAGCAGAAGGCTTAACCCTCGATGACCTTTGTACAGGCTCTATGGCGTCCAAGTCTCTAGGATAGCATACCCTATTACCATTCTAACAACTTCTAACTGCCACGGTGTGGCGCGTGGTGGCCAATTGGTTAGAGCGGTCGGTCGGTAACGCGGAAGAGCGGGTTCGAACCTCGACCGAGGCGTCACTGTGTAGGAACCTTGAGCAAGTCCTTCGCAAAAAATTGCTCGGCAATTCTAACTGCAATTGCGCTGGTGAGGCGCTTCTCACTTCTGAACTAATTGCAACTTTAAAACAGGGAAGAAAGAGGAAGAGGCATATGCAGAGGGAGGATGAGAAAAGAAGGGGCAGCTGGAGGGGAAGGAAGAGAAGAAGAAGGAGGAGGATGAACAAGGGGAGGAGAAGAGGATGAGAACAAAGACAATGGCTTAGGCTGTCCTCGAGGCAGCCATGGGTGCGAAGTGATAGCGACTTCGTTTTCTTAGACTATGCATATGAGGGTGGGTGGACAGTCATCTCCCTCATCGTCTTGTCTTCCTATCAACCGTGCAATGTCAGTGTATACTCATTAGAGCTAAGTTGGCTATACCATTAATCCTTCTTACTTCATACCTCTAACTTTTACCTACGACTTGTTACTATTGCCTAAAACTGGTTACCATTACCTGATACCCCTACATTTTACCTGAGACCTGTAAACATTATCCGACACCTGTTGCTTCTTTCCTGAGATAAGCCTATTGCACTGTCTCTTTCCAAAGAGAACTCCGGTTATTATCAGTTATTATTCTGTATTTGCAGTTTTCACATCAGTCTCACATTCCGAAAACAGAGGAACAAACAGAAAACTCTGCAAATACCAATAATCGCAGTTCATGCGATATTATTTCAAGCAATTTTCCGGGAAAATCCAGTATTTCTGTGTCTATTTACACAAGACAAATCGGACGGAAGGAACCGCGTCTAACGTCCGCTTAGCAAACAACTCATCATACGTCGGATGCTACTAGCATTACTCATGCACACAAGTAGCTCTGTCTGATCACTCACGTCTAGCTGATGGACGGAGATGGACTGCATCTGCCAACTCCTCTTGTTGTGTAAATAACATCATTTGGAATTCACAATACACACTAGACGTACTTACATACATACATACATACATACATACATACATACATACATACATACATACATACATACATACATACACATATACAGTCATACACACATACACATTTACACACATACACACATACATACATACATCCATACATATATGTTTCGGAAACGCCTGAAGACAATCTTATAATTATAGTCTTAATTGGAGACGGCACTCACTTGAGTCGGGAGCGCCTCTGAATCTCCGAAGTGGTGCTAAATAATGTTCAACTGCATTTACAAACTACAAACACACATACACACATACTAACCACCGCAGCAGACTGCTTGAACAAGATGCGAAATTCCTCCACACATCGCTTCAACGAAACACACTCTTAGCAACGAAGACGATTTCAAGATCAACAGAAACCATTAGACTTGAACCAGACTGAGTCAGCGACAGACTCCGATAAGCAAACAGGTTCCACTGCCCTATAGTTCTAATCTCTGGGCTTAGTCACGCACTGCGCAACGAGGGGCCTCCTCTAACCCGTGATCTTTCACCTCACGGGTCATAGGGTCGAATCCGGTTGGTCACGCGACAGTGACGTCTGCTGCCTGAAACCGCCGGGGAAGGGTTGATGGAAGAGTTGTTCAATTGGTATGGAACGACGTTGTGAGGCTGTTGCAACTGCCTCCCTCTGACCTACTTCTCTTTCTTGGCCACTGCACTCGGTAGAACTGAACAAGTGCAAGATAAGCGCAGGGCAGCGTTTCATCAACGAACGCTACGTCAAGTCAGAGAAGTTGTCCAATGCTGCTAGAGATAGTCCAAGAGAGACAGACAGACAGACAGACAGACAGACAGACAAAGACAGAAAGAGGGAGGAAGAGAAAGTGACGGTTTGCATCTGGGATGATTGAACTGCGCGAGACAGCATACGACATTTTACGACGACAACAATGGTACTTAGATAACAATAACCAGAAAGACAGATTCTTTCTTTAAACATTGTGCGATATTTTAAACAGCCGCAAAGTGTAGTCTCAAATAATTATAATCATACTGCACACAAATCGAGAGAAAACCAGCAGCATCAATATCGACTTTCTAGAATCTAGATTAAGTATAATTTAACTATATTCAGAAAACAATTATATATATATATATATAAATCCAGTCAGTCAGTCACTTAAATCAGTCAATCAGTCAGTCAGTCAGTCAGTCAGCCAGACAGTCAGTCAATCAGTCAGACAGACAGGCAGGCATTCAGACGACCAGTCAGGCAACTAATCAGTCAGTCAGTCATTCAATCAGTCAGAAAATAAGTTCAATACTCATTCAACCACTCAATCACTCAATCACTTAATCAATCAATCAATCAATCAGTCGATCAATCATGCAGCTTGCAGCCAACAAAACCACCAGATAGCAGTTTTCAAAAGATCGTCCAGCTACTCAACTTAAGCAGCAAAACCAATCAATCGTCGACTCTCTCCCTTCCACGCTAAACAATTACGTGAGAATTCTAAGATCACCGTTCAGACAATGAAAGGCAGCCAACATCACATTATCCTTCTTATCTCCGACGTCTCCCTCGGGAACTTGCGTCTCCGGAACGGCTTTCCGGATGTCTCCATACGAAACGTACAACGTTTTCCTCTATTTGAATCGAGGTCTCGCTTTAAATCGAACAACAATTTCCTTTCCATTCATCCTATCTCAAAAATTTCCAACCCAAATGAACACGCTTTTTCCATTTGCGCCAGGAAACTAGAACGCGGAAAGAACATTCAGACGGGCTTTCACAGCTAAAGCAATCGTTCCATGGATAGGATGGTTATCTCGGAGCTTTAGCAATGGCTTAAACGTCTTTTATATCGACTTAGTTATTCAGATTCCTAAGGAGATGTCCGTCAAAGACGATTTTTAATCAAGGATGACCATCTTTGACAAGTTTTTACATGGAATAGAGAACTGGTTTCAGTGATACAATGCTGGATGGAGAGACCATGAATTTTAACACGCAATTGATTTGACAACTTAATCCAACTATTATGAGTAAGGGCTGCGAAAGTCCACGATTAATTAAAAGATTAATCGTTAATTGATCGTTAATTTAAACGAACAAATTATCTTAGCGATTAGCTGCATTCAGGCCGATTGTTATATTCGCCACTTCACTTATAAGTGTGAGAGACTCGTTTTATTCAGTCGGTTATACTACCAAGAAAACACTTTGCTCACCAGAACAAAGTAACGTTGTGACGTTTGTTCCAGAACGTTTGTTCCAAAGTAACGTTTGTTCCAAAGTAACGTTTGTTCCAGAACAAGGTAGCACGGTTAGTTTGTTGACATAAATGGTTGAAGGAAGAGATCATGAATGGCAATCGTACAGAAGACGACTCAGAAATGAGCAAATAATTACTGAATGACTACTAACCAGTATTAATAATTAATAGTAGGGCTACTATAAAGGATAAACAATGAATAATATTAATTTTGCATTTATCAATGACTGATAGTGATGCATATGAGCACAATTAACTATTAATTAGTTAAACGTCAACTGTTCGTTGGTTCTCTATTTTAAAACATTCGAACAAACGTGTATAAAGGATTTCCTTTTTGGGATGGAACGTTCAAATAAACTGTTTGACATCACAGTCAAACTCCGCTTCATCTCAAAAATATAGCGAAGAAATAAATTAATTGAAAAAGTTCCTAAAAAGAATATCAAGAACTAAGTGCTTGATAAATTATTCCATGAGAGAATAATAATTAAATGCAACGAAAATTCTCTCACGGGAATTCACCACAAACGAATATTTCTTTGGTGATTCTCTCAAGAAATAAATGCAGAAAATTCTCCCAAAGTAATATAATGAGAAAAGCGAACCGAAGCTGTATATACGGCAACTTCTGATGAAACTGGGAGGAGCTCTGCCAAGAGTACATTCCGAATAGGATATTAAAGTTAAGGAGGGGCCTCAACAGTCATAACGCTACTCAAGACACTGACCTGCTGTTGAGTAAACTCCTTCCGGAACCTTCGCAGATACTATCGCCTCCTATCAGTCTCCAGATCTGGCGTATACAAGCTGCGTAATGGACCCAGTATTCCTTTCTCTTCCACTGCCCTTTAGTGGAGTTCAACGGCACCGAGATGCCTCACGGGGGAGTCGAACAGTTTAATAAACTCCAGCGCCGGGATGGTCAGTCCAGCTCCAGGTTTATATCACGTCTAACGACTCCGATCAAGGAATTATAGCCGTCTTCAGTCATCGGATTCGACTGGTTATGGCGCTAATCGCATGCGAAGGGGCCATTCGCAGCGGTTACTTCCCGGGCAAATCACGAGTCATCCTCAGTACCCGGCTATGGCTGAACGGCTGGGGTTACAAAGCAGGAGAGAAGGAGGAATATCAACCCTGACAAGGGCGTCAGATTTATCTGCCGGATGCCCAGCCAGCGTGAACTAAGCTGGCAACTTAGACGACCCTTGACCCGTGCAGTGGCTGACCGCAATGAGGCTGGACCCGACGGATGAAAGAGAAATGGGGCCGAGGATGAAACTTATCAGAGGCGGACCATAGGTGGCTGTGTAAATATTTACCCCACAGCCACGCTCGGGTGTCGTATCATCGTTTCTCCCTCTGAAAACCATCCCATGCCGATGCAGTCCCCCTTTTGTGGAAGGGGATATGCGTTAGTTATTCCTCCTAGTTCGAATGAGTTGTCAACAACCACTGACATGCACTCCTCTGCTTCTAGTGAAGTGACTGGGTGACTGATTGGTTGATTGATTGATCGATTGACTGATTGATTAATTGGCTGGCTGATTGATTGACTGATTTATTGACTGTTTGGACTGAATTTCTGACTCATTGATTGACTTCCTACTGACTGACTGACTGACTGACTGACTGACTGACTGACTGACTGACTGACTGACTGACTGACTGACTGACTGACCGACTTACTATCTCGCATGACCATCGTTCTGTTCAATCTTTGCTTCATTGTGCCCTTGTTCGATTACCACACTGAGGAGTCTGCCTTGAAGGAGCGCTATATAAATATTGAATTACAATCTGCACCAGTATGGGAACTCCCTGAAAGGGAAGGAGAAGAGTCGACCTACACAATTAGCCGATTGGGATTGGGACATATATGGAAAGCGCGAGTGGCTGGGAAAAAAGCGAAATATTTGTTTAATAAATCTCTTGCGTCGTTCTTTAATTGAACTCCATTCACTGAACCCTGTACACAAAGACGAATTGAGGACAGTTCCAAAGAGTTGAGTAAATTGTGCCCCTAACACTTTACCCTAAAAGTCCATATGCGCACAAATGGCAGACGAATATTGACACAGACAGACAAGACATACAGACGGATAGACAGACAGACAGATAGACAGACATTAATAAGACAGATAAACAGATTACACAAATAAGAGCAGACATGTGCACATTCAAGCAGCCCTATATAAAGAGACACAGACGAACAGCAAGAATGACAGACACACAGACAGCCCTACAGACTGACATACAGACAGCTCTACAGACTGACATACAGACAGCTCTACAGACAGCCAGGAGACCATACTGGGTTTGCCATGCACTAAGCCTACTAACCTTATTAACCTGTAAATAAGCCACATACATAATATCTCCTTTTGTAAACATTACATACAATTAGAATAGTAAGCCTTAAACTCCAACTTTCCATTGCATTACATTACATATTACATACATATTACATACATATTACACGCACACACGACACATTATTGCACAGTAGATAAATATCTTAATAAAAATAAATGCACATTATGTTTTATATATAACCATCCAAATACAGTAATAATTACCAAAGGAAGAGCCTCTATTCCCTCTAAATTCTTCCAGGTGGATTATCAACTCGATTCCGTCTTTTACAGAACCGCCGGACAAAATCTAATTGGTCACTCCCTGGTCAGTCCTAACTGGATTGTCGGCATTTACCGCATCCCTGCCAAGAGGTTGCCATCAGAGCGGAGGCAGGGAGGCAAAGAAGGAGGCAGCAAGTGAGATAGGAGGGGGCTCAGAGGGACGTATCGGGAGTGGGACCATTTTGTGTTAACCCACTGAGCATAAATATCGAATGAACTGGGACATCACAGAACCAACTCTCCCTGTTGTCTGTCTGTCTTTCTGTATGTCTTTCTGTATGTCTGTCTGTCTTTCTGTATGTCTTTCTGTATGTCTTTCTGTATGTCTGTCTGTCTTTCTGTATGTCTTTCTGTATGTCTGTCTTTGCGTATTTCTCTCCCTGTTGTCTGTCTGTCTTTCTCTGCGTATACATGTTTCTGTCTTTCTGTCTGTCTGTCTTTGCGTATTTCCGTCTGTCTGTCTTTCTGTCTGTCTTTCTGTCTGTCTGTCTTTGCGTATTTCCGTCTGTCTGTCTGTCTTTCTGTCTGTCTTTCTGTCTGTCTGTCTTTGCGTATTTCCGTCTGTCTGTCTGTCTTTCTGTCTGTCTTTCTGTCTGTCTGTCTTTGCGTATTTCCGTCTGTCTGTCTGTCTTTCTGTCTGTCTTTCTGTCTGTCTGTCTTTGCGTATTTCCGTCTGTCTGTCTTTCTGTCTGTCTGTCTTTGCGTATTTCCGTCTGTCTGTCTGTCTTTCTGTCTGTCTTTCTGTCTGTCTGTCTTTGCGTATTTCCGTCTGTCTGTCTGTCTTTCTGTCTGTCTTTCTGTCTGTCTGTCTGTCTTTGCGTATTTCCGTCTGTCTGTCTTTCTGTCCATCTTTCTGTCTGTCTGTCTTCGCGTATTTCTGTCTGTCTGCCCGTCAGACTCTATCTTCTTTGTTTGGTCACTGTTGACATAAACTTTACGCAGTATCCGTGCACAAGTCCCGCTGGCTAAGACTGCCATTACGGCACAAGAAATTCCTTATTGTGGGGTTAGCTTGAAAATCTCTTTCACCAGTGCGACTTATAAACCACTCCCCAATTACCCTTTTCTCAACCAACTAAGATACACACGCATGCTTACTCCCCATAACCACACAAAGAGTTAGGGTTAGGGTTAGGGTGAGAGTTAGGGTTAGGGTTAGGATTATGGTTAGGGTTAGGGTTAGGATTAGGGTAACGGCTAGGGTTAGGATTAGGATTAGGGTTAGGGTTAGGGTTAGGGTAACGGTTAGGGTTAGGGTGTGGGTTAGGGTTAGGGTTAGGGTTAGGATTAGGGTTAGGGTTAGGATTAGGGTTAGGGTTAGGGCTGGGGCTAGGGTTAGAATTAGGGTAACGATTAGGGTAACAGTTAGGGTGACGGTTAGGGTTAGGGTAACGGATAGGGTTAGGATTAGGGTTAGGGTTAGGGTAAAGGTTAGGGTGACGGTTAGGGTTAGGGTAACGGTTAGGGTAATGGTTAGGGTTAGGGTTAGGGTTAGGGCTAGTGCTAGGGTTAGAGTAACGGTTAGGGTAACGGTTAGGGTAACGGTTAGGGTTAGGGTTAGGATTAGGGTTAAAGTTAGGGTTAGGGTAACGGTTAGGGTTTGGGTTAGGGTTAGGGTTCGGGTTAGGGTTAGGGTTCGAGTTATGGTTAGCGTTTCGGTTAGGGTTAGGGCTAGGGCTAGGGTTATGGTAACGGTTAGGTTAACTGTTAGAGTTAGGGTTAGGGTCAGGGTTTGGCTTAGGGTAACGGTTAGGGTTAGGGTAACGGTTATGGTTAGAGTTAGGATTAGGGTTAGGGTTAGGGCTGGGGCTAGGGTTAGAATTAGGGTAACGGTTAGGGTAACGGTTAGGGTGACGGTTAGGGTTAGAGTTAGGGTAACGGATAGGGTAACGGTTAGGGTTAGGCTAGGGTTAGTGTTTGGGTAACGGCTAGGGTTAGGATTTGGGTTAGGGTTAGGGTAATGGTTAGGGTAAGGGTTAGGGTTAGGGTTAGTGCTAGGGTTAGAGTTAGGGCAACGGTTAGGGTAACGGTTAGGGTTAGGGTAACGGTTAGGGTAACGGTTAGGGTTAGGGTTAGGATTACGGTTAAAGTTAGGGTGAGGGTTAGGGTAACGGTTAGGGTTTGGGTTAGGGTTAGGGTTAGAGTTTGGGTTAGGGTTAGGGTTTGGGGTAACGGTTAGGGTTAAGGTTAGGGTTAGGGTAACGGTTAGGGTTAGGGTTTGGGTTAGGGTTAGGGTTAGGGTTAGGGTTCGAGTTAGGGTTAGGCTTAGCGTTTCGGTTAGGGTTAGGGTTAGGGCTAGGGCTAGGGTTAGGGTAACGGTTAGGTTAACTGTTAGAGTTAGGGTTAGGGTTAGGCTTAGGGCTAGAGTTAGGGTTAGGGCTAGGGTTAGAGTTAGGGTAACGGTTAGGGTTAGGGTTAGGGTAACGGTTAGGGTTAGGGTAACGGTTGGGGTTAGGGTTTGGGCTAGGGTTAGGTTTAGGGTTAGGGTAAAGGTTAGGGTGACGGTTAGGGTTAGGGTAACGGTTAGGGTTAGGGTCAGGGTTAGGGTTAGGGTTAGGGTTAGGATTAGGGCTAGTGCTAGGTTAGAGTTAGGGTAACGGTTAGGGTAACGGTTAGGGTTAGGGTTAGGGTAACGGTTAGGGTAACGGTTAGGGTTAGGGTTAGGATTAGGGTTAAAGTTAGGGTTAGGGTAACGGTTAGGGTTAGGGTAACGGTTAGGGTAACGGTTTGGGTTATGGTTTGGGTTAGGGTTAGGGTTAGAGTTTGGGTTAGGGTTAGGTTTAGGGCAAGACCGTCGTTTTTTTCTACACATTCTGTTTGGCTTCAAGCGCAAATGATATGATCTCAAGTTTCTACAGCGACCGAAGTAAATAAAAAGTCGATCCTTGTGCGCCATGCCAAGTAGGCCACAACTCTAAAAATAGATTACGATCTAGTCTGATTCAATCCATTGATTTCTACAGCGCCACCGAATTAATGGCTGTAAAAATGGTCTGACTCAGTCGCTGGATCCAATGCGTGGAACCAATTTCCAGACCATGTGAATAATGCGCCATCAATGGTGATATTGGAGTGAGAAAAAAGAGGTGCCTATATATATCTGTCATTGCGTATATATATATATATTATATATTATATATTATATTATATTATAATTACCACTTCCTCCCGGTATGCTTGCAGTAAGTCAGGAGAGGAGCCGGTGTGGCAAACCGTTTCATACCGTCCATTTTCAAGCCCTGCATTGAAATCACAGCTCGAGACTTTTTTTTTTAAACATCACAGCCCTAGACCTATTGTTTTAAACAATCATAATTATTATGCCCGCCATTGACCTTTGAACACTTGGCCGCCGCTGAGCTACGGCGCTATATAAATAGTGTCATCTACTTGACGAGAAGTGAGTATGAAGCTGCAGGTAAATAATTATGAGAGCAGATATCATCGAACTCCATAGTTGGGACGATAGAAGAAGAGCAGATGGAGTGCCATGGTACAACAGCATTTGAAGCTTCGAAAATTGAAAGAAGATTCTAGCGACAGAATAAATTGGAGAAGACAGATCCGTGGGAGGGATTAATTCAATCCGGAAGAAGATATATATACAATGAATTAAAAATGGCAGAAGAGGGCGCTGATTTGCACAAGACTATATTACAATTAATTATGTACGCTGTGTGTCTGTTTTCGCATTCTTTAAAATAAAATTGACCATAGACATTCACAGACGCCTGTTAGGCAGGAGAAATCACACAACGATGCCTTTGGTACATATAAACACGTATAATATGCAGAATGAGTAATTAACGATGTGTGTAGGTCTGTGTGTACCTGGAGCAGAGTGTAATCTGTCCATGTGATCACCAGATGGCCTTTGGGGATGAACTGAAACCGGAGGAGTTGGTTATGAAGTGCCCAGCATGTGGTCGAAGGGTAGTAGTGGCCAAAGGGGGTCCGTGGGGTCTGTCTCCGGCTTAAGAGCTGCATTTCTTTGATAGTCTATGACCCCGAACAAGTTACTGAGGCCTTGCCCCTCTGCTCTCATCTTCTCATGTCCCCCCCCATCCTTTTATCAAGAAGAAAAAGAAGAAGGAGGAGGAGAAGAAGAAGAAGATAACGATGATGATGATGACGATGATGATGATGACGATGAGACAACGACGACGACGACGACGATGATGATGATGATGAAAGCAGCGCCATGGAAGCAATCGTAAGACGATACTACGTTCACTAAAGAGAAAGTCAAGCCTATGAAGTTTTAGCGACTTCATTTCCCTAGCCTCGGCATATGAGGATGGCTGATCAGTCCTCTCACTCGCCGTCTCATCTTCCCACCGACGGCGTACGTCGTTATTATACTCGGCGTAAACCGAACTAACTCAATATGTCCGCATGCAACAGTGATATGAAAATGTCCATGAAACTGAAAATGTCCATGAAATTGAAAATGTCCATGACACTGAAAATGTCCACGGCCTTGTCCTTAGGCATTCTTTATCAGTCCGTCAGACTGAAACCCAGAACCCACCAGGACCCACCCCAGCCCAACTAAAGACCAACCACCATCCCAAGGCCTACTCCAGCACCCACCGGTTGCAAATACATCATGCCCCATCAGCCCCAGGACGGAAATCTCATTCCGTGATATCTCAGATTCCTTTTTACCGCTCCATCATTCCGCCGAAATGACCTCTGGGACTAATCCGTCGATCCAAAGGCCAGACCCTACAACACCCCTCAGGGCCTGTGAAGGAATTCGCCCAAAGCACGACAGTGACAGTCACCCTTCGTCATCATTGTCATCATCCAAGAATCCCCACTGGATAGAGTCATCAGACTACATAATACAGAGAGACAGACAGACAGACAGACAGACACGCAGACAGAGCCAGAGACAGAGACAAAGATAGAGACAGAAAAATACAATCAGACAGAGAGATACAGAGAGAGAGACAGAGAGACAGAAAGAGACAGACAGATACAGACAGACAATCAGATTGAGAGAGAAAGAGAGACAGAGAGAGGCTTAAGTTCATACAGTAAAACAGATGCAAAGATATAGGCACAGACTGATCAAAACAAACGGGAACAGACAGAAAAAGAAGAACAAGAACACACATACAGACGAACAAGCTGTCAAAAGACATAATAAACTAACACAAGCAACCAATATAGTCGACCTTTTTCTTGCAAACGATTAGGCAACCTTTATTGTGTCTGACAGGAGCATAATTAGACATTAACAGACAGACACAGACAGACACAGACAGACACAGGCATACCCAGAGGCACAAGCAGAGAGAGGGAGACAAACAGCCGCAGACAGCTAAGACACTAAGTGAACTGAAGTGATGAAAGAAGTTGATAGAAAAGGTGGTTGAAACCTGTTTCTATGGATAGAGGAGAGCAGTTCAGACGAACGGATGAGGACTGGACTGATTTAGGAAGACATAATCATTGTTTAGAATTATCATTACGTCTATCAGCAGAGTAAAAAGAGACAGGACTTACTTAGAAGTAGAGACAAACACAATGACAGAATGACAAACAGACTGACAGCCATGTGACAAACAGACAAAGACAGACAGACAAAACCAGACAGACAAACAGACAAAGACAGACAGACAAAGACAGACAGACAAAACCAGACAGACAAACAGACAAAGACAGACAGACAAAGACAGACAGACAAAACCAGACAGACAAACAGACAAAGACAGACAAAAAACAAACAGACAAACAGGTGATTGGAAGGAAGGCGAGGAGACAAGACAGATACAGATATATATACAGAAAGAACCACATACACTCGGACAGACAGACAGACAGACAGCAAGACATATAGAGACAGACAAAAACACACAGAAATTAATACACACAGACAGACAGGCGACAGAAAAGACAGCAGACAAACGAACAAACAAAGAACACAGACACATATAGAGCAATACATGCAGGCAGACAAACACACTAACGGAAGGACAAGAAGACGCAGACAAACAAACTATACGATAACATAAAAAACGAACTTGTAATATATGAGATAGAATTTTTTAAAGGATGAAGTTGCATCCAACCGAGGAATCATTTCCATAAAGAAAAGATTATTATACGACACTTCCTAACGCGTAACGCTCCTCCTACATTACAGATCGTCTGACCAGACGTAGCAAAGTAGAGAGCCGCAAAAACAAAGCAGTCGTTTGTAATTGTAAAAAAATCGTGATTTACAATGTCACGTGCTGTAACGCGATATATAAACCGCTCGACGGCTGGTTTTATTACCCGAATAATCATTCACTGCTTGCACTCTGGCAGTGCCAGTCCCAAGCCTGGATAAAAGAGGAGGGCGACGCTAATGATCATTGAAACTATCGCTGAAACTGCAGGTAGGCCTACATTTATTCCTTGGAACAAACCCTGCAGGCTACAGGCGTCGTTCTATTGTTATCTACAAATCCCACGAATCCTCCAGCCCCGCTCCTCTTGAAATCGCTGCCCAGGTCGATCGCTCCAACAAAAACACTCCTCTCTGCCACAAATCTTATCCTAGCTGCTTCCACTTCCCTCCCTCGCTGCTCCATTTCCAACTGCACCATCCACAGCAGCCGTCTGCTTCGTCTGACCCTCGATCTTGACCTGGATCCAAATCCATCTCTTTGTCTGTCGGTCTGATGGATACTAACCGGATTCCGGATTGGTTTTGGTGCGTCATCGCTTTATACCTGCAATGTCTTGCATTAGTCACACGGGGTCGTAGAAGGTGTAAAGAATTTACAGATTACAAACACGTGATTTATCTTGCCTGCCTGTCGCTTTGGTTTTGCCTGAGCATCAGCGAATTTGGATATCGCGAGACTGCCATTGTGAGTAGATAATTTCTGTCAATTTCGGAACAGTGGAGTCACATGATCAAGTGTAAGATGACGAAAAGTGTTGCGAGCTTATGTGATTTATAAGTGATGTAATGTGGTGTAATGTTGTGTTGCGTATAGGGTAATTTTAGGTATAGTAGAACTTCGGTTCAACCGGGTGCAGGATCAAGATGCATGACAGAGGGCAGAGATCAATGGTTAGATGTACCAGCACATAAGTACGTCTGACAGGGTTCAGATGAATTTATAAATGACGGCAAAGGACACATTGGCGAGATAGGTGAATTTAAAAATGACAGCACGACAACTGGCGAGGTGGTGAATTTAAAAAGAACAGCAGAGGACACACTAACAAGTAACAAGGTAGGCATATTCAAAAATGACAGCAGAAGATAGACGTGGTTAGATAGGTGAATTTAAAAATGACCGCACTGTACACACTGGCTATGTAGGTGATTTAAAAATGACAGCAGAGAAGTGACGAATGTCACTCTTTGCCAAGAGGCTCACCAGGTTTATCATCACCACTTGGCAGAGGTCGAACATGATGTGAAGGTCATCGAAAGGTCATTCGACTGCTGAAGGATGGGGTTTCAAATTGAACTAAGCAAATGAACCGAGGAGGAAATTGGGTCACCATAATGCACCCCAGGGGCTTAAACAGAGATACCAATCTGGGTCCATAATAACCTTCCCTTCGCATTGAGTCATATTTCACCCAACATAAGCGGTTTGGGGTTATCAAACACCAGAACATACACCATGGGGTTGGTCACTGTTGCCCTCCAAGATGAAAAGACAAAACCTATCAGTCCATGTGCTGCTGATTCTTAGAACGAACAATAGCAAAACAAAACGCCCCCACCCCATTCGCTCGGGATTTACCTTTTGGGAGGTGTAAATCCCGTGACCTCAACCAATTCACTACTAGACACAGTACAGTCTCTTTTTCCGATGTCTAGCCGGACACAATAACGAGTGTGGCTAGTAAGAAAATCAAGATGAATTGTAATCGTAAATGTAATCTCAACATTTCTACAGAACCCTCAAAAGCGAAGTCGCGGGAACCAGCTTATTCACAGGCGCTTAATCAAAACAGAATCAATAGGCAGGGGATACAGTCCAGAGAGTCTAGCAGAAGCAGTTGTAGCAGTAGTAATGGAAGTACTAGTAGCTGAGTTAGTAGAAGAAGAAGAAGAAGAAGAAGGAAAAGAAGAAGAAGGAGATGATGATGATGATGATGACGACGACGACGACGACAACGACGATGACGATGATGATCGTTAAATGGTGATGATCGTTAAATTTAGACTGCTAGCCTCTGGTATTTGAGAAGCTTTGAGCCGTTATCGGGTCTAGGCCTACTGGACTACCTACCGGGTCGGTTGTAAACCTGGCTAATTACCAGCGGCTACCTCTCCGACCGCCTGCCCCGCTCTAAACGCTGGGAGGGCAATCCGTTCCGGATTCGTGCTACGAAAGAGCATCATCCAGATGAGGCTGCTGAGGCAGAGGATGGATAGAAGGATGAAAATCAGACGGCATCCCATCGAAATATGCGCCGTTTTGTCTCAGCTGTCAGACCCGGTCATAACACCAGCAGCAGATTAATACCTGGCTGGAAGAGCTCGGTCTGGGTCTATATGTATCATTCCTGTCTCTCTCTCTGCCTCTCTGTCTCTCTCTCACTCTCTCTCTCTCTCTCTCTCTGTCTCTCTCTCTGTCTATATCTGTCTCGCTCTGCCTGTCTCTCTCTCTGTCTCGCTCTATCTATCTCTCGCTGTCTAACTGTGTGTGCGTGTGTTAATCTCTCTGTCTGTCCATGTTTCTATATCGCTCTGTGTCTGTCAGACTCTGTCTGCCTGTTTCTCTCCATCTGTCTGACTATATCCGGTTTTAGTTTCTTGCGTCCATATGTCCGAGTATTCCACTCTGTCTGTATGTGTGCGTCCGTCCGTCTCATTTTCCAAATACCTCTCCCTGTATGTCTTTCTCTCCCTCTATGGATGAACGGATGGATGGATGGATGGATGGATGGATGGATGGATGGATGGATGGACGGGTAGATGAATGGATGGCTGTATGGATGGGTGGGTCGGTTGGTATGGACGGACGGAAGGACTAACAGCGGAAGGAAGGAAGGCTGGACGACCAGGATATGGAATTACCTCCCTAATCTCTCACATTTCCAACAGATGTGTATTTTCCTAATGGATCCCTCTTCCCATATCCAGTCATTCCATCCGCATTCGCCATCTCCTCCACCTCTCTCTCTCTCTCTCTCTCTCTCTCTCTCTCTCCCTCCATTTCTTCTTCCCTCCGCACTTCGCTCCCTCCCTCCCTATCTCATTTCCCATCCCAATAATCCCTCCCTATCTCTTTATCTGCCTTCTTGGCTCCCAATATCTCTTTCTCTGTCTCTATCTCCTTTAATGTTCCTCTCTCTCTTCCTTCATCCCTTATTCCCGGTTCCCTCCTCTAACGAAGGACCATCCATCTCTCTCGCTCTATGTATACATATATCTATATATCTCTGTTTCACTCTGTATGTCTCGCTGTCTGCCTCCCTTTCTCTACCTGTCTGTCGTTCTCTGCTCATCTCTGTCTCTACTTGTATGTCGCTGTCTCTCTATCCCCGTCTATGTTCCTGTCTCTGTCTGTTTCAGTGAATCACTGTCTCTTATTTCCTGCCTGCTATTCTCTGCATATATCTGTCTCTATCACTGTCTCTCCAACCTCTCTCTCAGTCTCTCTCTCTCTCTCTCTGTCTCTCTGGCTCTGTCTCAGTATATCGCTATCTCTGTCTGTCGCTCTGTATCTCTCTGTCTCTGTCTCTCCATCTCTCGCTCCCTCCCTCCTTCCCCTTTCCTTCTCCCAACTGAGTCTTCGTTCCCTGAGTCTTCGTTCCTCCCAATCCCTTTGACAAGACAGACTGACTTGTCAACATCGACCTTCCCAAAGTCTCCGGCGGATAATGGCGCGCAACAAACAGTTCACGTTTCCTTGCATGCCACCCGACCGATTGTCCAAAACCCTTCAAGCCACAGACAAATGAAGGGCAAATAAATCAATATAGGGGTAGAGTGCAAAACTCTTT
Organism: Bimastos eiseni; assembly: GCA_959347315.1. NCBI lineage: Eukaryota > Metazoa > Annelida > Clitellata > Crassiclitellata > Lumbricidae > Bimastos > Bimastos eiseni. Next base: position 14,663,339 of record OY365816.1, on the reverse strand, counting down.
CCATACTCTCTCATTTGTCATTTCCCAGACCTTTATCACGCTCGCCTTTTGGCGTTGATAGCCAGGCAACATGCAGAATTATCAGTCAATTAGTCAATCAGTCACTCACTGAGTCATGTAGTCAGTTAATCCGTCAGAGAGTTACGTACCAGTCGGAAGTAAGTAAGTAAGTAAGTCAGTGAGTCAATCAGTCAGTCGAACTTCCAGTCGGTCTGCCGGTCAATTCGTCAGTGAGTCAGTGAGTCAGTCAGCTTAAAGCTCATCTTTGTCAAATCAAACATATACGATGCAAATTCTGAAGAATTCCTGAGGAAATGAATCCAATGTCAATTTCACATGAGGAAAGACAAAAAATATCTAAAATCTTTAGACAATGCAGACAGACAGACACACAGACGGCCAGACACTCACAGATAGACACACGCAGACACAGAGACAGATTTGTCGACACACAAATACACACCCAGACAGAAACCTGAACAGACACACAGACAGACATAAACACAGACAGCCAAGCAGAAATACGCCGTTGTTCTAATTTTCTTCGCTCAAAGTATCGTCTTTCATCAGACCTCTCTCTCTCTCTCTCTCACTCTCTATTCAGGGTAACTTCCTGACAGTGTAAACCGATCTGGAAATAAAAGCAATAAGCCGCGGCCCCCCTCCTCCTCCTCCTCCTCTTCCTCCTCAACTTCCACTTCCTCCTCCTCTTCCACCCAGACGAACAGACAGACGCATGACTAACGCCGGACACAATAACAGACAAAGGAGTTCCTCGGCAGGATTTGCAAACTTACACATTCGACACACACACACACACACACACACACACACACACACACACACACACACACACACAAACTCCCACACACACACAAACACCCACACACACCTATGTGAACACGCAAGCACACGGTAACATACAAAAAGCATCGGACAAATAGCCACAAATACTGACAGACAGGCACACAGAAAAAATGTCACTAACACACACACAAACACAACCAACAAACTTTTATATATACACATATTTTCTCTCTCTGCTCTTTTGCATGGTAATATGTCTGGATATATATATATATATATATATATATATATATATATATATATATATATATATATATATATATGTGTGTGTGTGTGTGTATATCATAATCATTTATTTTTAAGTATATATGTATGTGTATTGTATATATCATAATCATATATGTATTTAATATATACATAGGCAGACATATTGCCATGTAAAAATTATGTGTGCCAGTCTCAATATGTATATATAAAATAAATATATACATATATATCAATATACAGGAATAACTTAGGTCCTCTGGGCACATTATAGACAGCCGAGAGGACCAATAAATTCTGAATGACCACAAATAGCAAAGAGTGAAAGACAGAGGCGCCACCTATCATCCAGCGAACAAACGATGCCTCAAGGTCTACATATATAATCATTCTACTCAGACAAACACCATTTGTTCCAGATTACTTAAAAGACACACACACATACATACACACACATACATACACACACATACATGCACACATATATATATACACACATACATACACACACATACATACACACACATACATGCACATACATACACACAGACAGACACACATACATACGCATACATGCACACAGACAGACACATACATACACACACATACATACACACATACATACACATACATACACACACATACATACACACACATACACACACACATATATACACATACATACACACACATACATAAACACACATACATACACACACATACATGCACACATATATATATATACACACATACATACACACACATACATACACACACATACATGCACACACGTACATGCACACACACAGACACAAGTATATACACAGCTGCATGCATACATCACTCCAGGTGGTGTGCCATCTTTTTATATATTTATGTATATATATATAATATTTTCTGAATGTTTTTGTGCATGAATGTAGGCATATATGTATATATACATAATTTATTTATCAGTATTCATGCATGCTCTTATGTAGCACAATATATGTATGCATCGTATATTTTTTGTGTATGCCTGCTTGTATCTATGTATGTAAGCATGTGTGTATGTGTGATCGTAGGTACATATCGCTAGTGGATGGTTCTTTCCCAGTTCCCAGACCATTTTGCCCAATAGACCAATCCAGAAAGGGAGCGTTGACAGTAAGATCCACGATTCAAAGGAGATAGAGGGCGGGTGTTTGCACTGCTCGAGCTGAATGGACATCCCGGGTCACAGCAATTGCTCTGCTCCGTCAAGTAGGCGGACAGGACAACGAGTGTCGTAGGTGGAAAGAGAGAGGGAAGAATCGTTACCTCTGCCGCTGTGCCAAAAATAAATCCTAATAAGGAGGGTAAATAATTATGGTCGTCTGATGGCGTAAAGGTCGATCGTGTTTGGCGGCTCTAAAGTGCGTGTTTAACTCTGCTGGAAGATGTTGAACGAGTTGAATGACTGAATGAATGATTGAATGAATGATTGAATGATTGAGTGAAGGACTGAATGAATGATGAAGGAATCAATAAATGATTTTATTTAAATGATTGAATGATTGATCGAATGAATGATTGAATGAATGATTGAATGATTGAGTGAATGACTGAATGAATGATGAAGGAATCAATAAATGATTTTATTTAAATGATTGAATGATTGAATGAATGAATGAATGAATGAATGACTGAGTGAAGGACTGAATGAATGATGAAGGAATCAATACATGATTTTATTTAAATGATTGAATGATTGATCGAATGAATGATTGAATGAATGATTGAATGATTGAGTGAATGACTGAATGAATGATGAAGGAATCAATAAATGATTTTATTTAAATGATTGAATGATTGAATGAATGAATGAATGAATGAATGAATGACTCTTTTAATGAATGAATGAATGATCGAATAAATAAATAACAATTAATTAATTAATTAATCAATTCATTCATTCATTTATAACTGAAAATATTAATTAATTAATGGATGAATATAAACGAATTAATTAATCAATGCACGAATAAATGAATGACAGAATAATCGAATTAATACAATTATCGAACGAATAAATAAATTATTTATGCATGTATTTATTAATGAAAGAATGAATAAATTAAATAATGAAGTAAGTAAGTAAGTGGAATTTATTCGCGGCTGAGAAACGAACTAATTAATCAAACAATTATTTAAACGAATGAAAGAACGAATGAATGAATCCGTCTGAAGCTCCTTCTTCTCATCTCTGTCGAGAATATTTCTCCACCTCATTCATTCTCCTCCCCGCTTCCCTGTCCATCACATCCTCTCCTCTTACTCTCCCTCATCTATCCTTCCCGTCTTCCTCCTCCTCCTCGTCGTCCTCCTTCTCCTCATACCTCTACCTGCGGCTCCTATTCCTGCCATTCTTTCGATCCCTCATCAGTTCCCCATCCAACCCTCATCTCCCGTAGCCACCGCAACCCCAACCGACGACCGCACACGTCACTTCCGCTTCTACCCATCTCGTTGACCCCGACCCTACCCAAACGGTCAACCGTCCACATCGAGTCGTAGCACCATCTGTCGAAGCATATCTCGGCAAACGATCGCGTGTCGAGCTCCCACCGCTAGAGGTAGCACCCGCAGCAAAGACAACGATAAATATGTCTTAGATGAATCCCCAGGTGGCGCCACCATCACAGGTAAACCGATCGCTAGATGACGTGCCTCAAATCAACGCTAAAGACTGTTTACTACCCATCAGTAATCCGGAAGAAAGTTGGAAACAAAGCGAATCAGCGGAATAGTAGAATCCGTTAATATTAATGTTTTAGTTAATGTCAAAATTATCATCTCATCATCATCATCAAGCATAAACATTAATCTAATTGAACACTCATCGTCATCATCATCATCATCATCATCATCATTATCATCATTATCATCACCACCACCACCCCCACCACCACTACCACACCAACCACCACCATCATCGTTGTCATTATCATCGTCATCTTCACCATCATCACCATCACCACCACCACCACCACCATCATCATTGTCATTATCATGTTCACTTTCTGTGGATTTCTCGAAGGACACGTAGTTTTTGCTTTCATCCATTCCCTTAATCCGCGAATGAAGGCCAGCATGGAAACGAAACGCCGCCTTTGATATTTTACCCATGGGCAGAATCGGGTATTTCCCCCTCCTCCAAAGATCTCTCTCGTAAGCTTCTTATGAACACTTTAAACACTTCCTAACTCTTTGACGGAACTCATTCGCAATAATTATGATTAGTGTAGCTCTGTGAAACCTCAAAGGAACGCCTTTCCATCATCGAAATAAGCCGAACGCTAAGCCTCTTTAGCCAAAGCCCTGTCAAATTAAGGTATGGGAGTTGGCGAGGTAAGCCGGAGTATTACTAGCAGTGCTAGAAAATAGCCAATGCTTTTTTGACGTACTTTCCTGATACATGCACACAAGTATAAATACATGCATGTTTATACATTTGCTTGTAATCGTAATCGTAATCCCAGTATTTCTACGGCGCCCACAAAAGCCAAGTCGCGGGAACCAGCTTATTCACAGGCGCTTAATCAAAACAGAATCGGTGTTGTTGTCGGTGGCTGCTCAGGGCTTTTCCAGCAAGGGGTAACGGATGGGGGCAGTTGGATGTCTGGTTTTGTTAAACTGAAAGTGGAATAAATATTGGAGTGGGGCATGGGGCACAAACTCAGTTTGAGGGGCAAAGGCCCCTCCTGCTCCCCTGTAGATCCTCCGCTGCTTGAGGCTATATGTATCGACTTTGATATCGAGATAAGAATGAAACCAAACGAGCGGTTTGGTTGCTCATTGGACTTCCGGGAATAGTCATGACGAAGATGATTGCCCTCTCAGGGACCGATTTGTCAGAAATGAAGCAGCAGGGGAGGGAGGGATGATGAGAATTTGTGGGAATCTGAAGAATTCTGCCACATATCAACGCCCTTGAGGCTAGTGCTCCAATCCTCTGACCCCCTCCAGGAAAATCGGAAACCGGGCCCTCATTATGCAAGATATAAATGTTTTTGTCTCTAAGATATATATATATATATATATATATATATCTTTTATATATATATATGCATGCAAGTTGTTTTATCCCCACTAATAAGTAACGTTATTGTATCATCCACTATTAGAGTTGCTTTTGGGGATTACTGCTTACTGGCTTCCTAACCCAACTCCCACCCATTGAAGGAGGTGACTCAGACGAGGGTGGGTGAATTTTACGCTTCTCTAACCCAGCATTACTTGTTTTATTAGTTTCGTCAGCACTTCATAAGGAGAAGATGTCTCGAAGTTGCATTGGACATCCACCAAATTAGTTATTGAGACCAGATCGAACGCGCTTCAGTTTAACGACACGATGGTCTCTCGAAACTCATCTATATATGGGTCTCCCGCCTGGTCGGGTTACTTGTCTGCTGCCGATAAGAACCGCCTTGAACAATGAACAGTTCATGCGGCGCGTCCTGCGAGGTGGTTACCTCCCTGACGCAGCACTGATGGTCGGAGATCTGGCCACCAGAGCAGACACGGTACTGTTCCAGGCTATCATTGGTAACCCGAGCCATGTTCTGCGACCGATGTGCACGTAAAGGCCTGTCACGGAATATTACCTGCGATCACTGGCCCATCCATGGTTTTGACCTCCCGATTAAGGACAACAAGAATTTTTTTTCAAGGAGAAATTGATAATGCATAAAAATATGTACTAGTCCGTCGGCCCAATTGGTTCGATTAATAATCCATAACATTTAAGCCCAAATACTTTCTCATTAGGTGAACGGTTTTTCAGTGATATACTCTTACGCTGCAATATTGTAAAGGTGTGTAAATGACTGCGTTTTGCCAGTTATATTTTCTCAATAAACGGATATTCGATACGATACGACTATGTGATTACATAGGTCAGCGTATCCAAATCTTTTTCGGCTGTGGAACCCTTTTGATCATAAATTTCTTTGGCGGAACCCCCGTTCACAGCAAAACATATTCTGTTATAGGCCTATATATAGGTGCGATCACTTGTTAAAACAATATCGATGACAATGACATGTGAGTTCTCCTGCATATAAAGCCATACATAGTTGTTTAGCAAAAAGCCTCCTATGAAAAATGCGTATGATTTATTTTAAATTGTACGAAGCTTATTGTTCACACTTAAAGTTTTCCGAGGATCTTTTGTCTTCACCAGACGAAAACCTAGGGTTCTGCGAAACACAGTTTGGGAAACGCCGACATAGGTCATCAGCGTCTCCCTCCTCCTTTATCCAGGCTTAGGACTGGCACTGTCAGAGTGCGAAGTGCGAACATTCTCGGACTTCACCAATTTAAGACTAGGACAGAGTTACCATAACAGCAGACTTAGTAGTAAGTTAGCACTAACAAAAACTCAATCCCATTTAACGACGCATCCGACTGAATTAGGACAACATATAGCACAAGTCTCTTGTCTTGTCTTAACCATCCTCGATCCGAGGGTTGGTAGCTTCATGGACAAGTCTACTCCATCTCTTCCTGTCTCTCGTCTTCTTTAGTAAGTTGTCCAGTGGTCTACCGGTCCATTTTTCCACATTGTCTATCCATCGTGTCTTTGGTCTTCCTCGTTTTCTTGCTCCCGGTGTAGTGCCTTGAATGGGTTTTTTTCTAGACAGTTTCCCTCTTTTCTCATCACATGTCCAAAGTATGTTAATTTCCTCCTTTTTATCAGATTAAGTAGCTCTCGTTCCATGTCTGCTTTCTCCAATACCCACTCGTTTGTTTGTTTTTTTGAGTCCATGATACCCTTAGAATCTGTCTTATGCATTTCATCTCAAAAGCTTCAATTCTTTCTTCATCTCTTTTCTTGATGGTCCAACTTTCGCAGCCATATGTAACCACCGGCCATACCAATGCTTTCATTAGTCTCACTTTGGTGGTTAACTTTATGCTGCGACTCCTCCATATTTTCTTCATCCCTATCTGAACACTTTGTCCTTTTGCCATCCTTCCTCTTATCTCTCTGCTACACTCTCTTCTGTAATCAATGATCCCAAGTATTGAAACACACCTGCTCCAGTCTGCTCTCTTTCAAAACGATGTTGCATGTCTTACCATTTAATGCCATGGTCTTGGTTTTATCCATGTTAATCATTAAACCTTCCTCACTTCCGATCTTATCCAGACTATTGATTATTTCTTGTAGTTCTTTTTCAGATTCTGCTAACAGTAATATCCTATTTTTCCTCATATTTGTACCCAAATCAAATTATAGCACAAGGCGGACACATTAACCGGTGTTTAACAGTGCGTCACGTTTTAACGTTTGCATCCAGCGTTTAACGACATCTTAGGCTTACTCTTCATAAGTAGGATCTCACCTTATAAAATAGCATAATAAAATAATCATGTACTTGCTTCCAATTAAAGATCTGAGCTTCATTCTTATTTATCCTTTTGATTCGACGGATTCGGAGTTTAACGACATCGTGTGACAATAAAAGGCCGTTGACGTTTACATAAATTAAATTTGAACAATTCTTACCGTTGATGTGGTAAAATACAAAAACGCTTCGTTTATAATACAATACAACTTGCATTTATTAGGCGCCTTAATAAGGCGGAGTCTAACTCAAAGGACGCTGTATAATGTAGCGATTAATTAGTATTTAGAGTAGAGAAGAAGCTGAAGTTTAGAGGATAACAAGGTCAGCAAGAATAGACTTCAACTGTATGGAAGCATGCACGACGTCAGAAGCGTCCAGGTAGGGTGGTCCGGAGGCAAATTCCTCCAAATTCAGGTAGGGAGTATAATTTTTCGGCCTTAGGGAGGAAAAATATATCTTGGGGTTGTTGGACACCCCGGGGGGTTTGCCTCCATCAGTCAAGGGGGGGATAGCCGTCCCTGCAAGACGACCATCTCTGATAATGATTTTTAACAACCACAACCTAGCGAATGGAAGGTTCACCCAACCTCATGTAGCCACATCGATGTCTAACTCGTGCTTTCTGATCTTTCTACCAGCGTTTTACTATCCAATCATCTCCCCACCCCAACCTTCTTCCCACTACCCCGTCCATAAAATCCCACGGCACCAGTCGGTAAACAAGTAAGTAAATGAAAAACGTGCATTGGGACACATCGACGGATTTAGAATGCCATCCAATCACTCTTATGCTACTCCTCCTCCTCTTCCTCCTCCCCTCCTCTGTCATCACGATCCTCCTTCTCGTCCTCCTGTAGTATATTATCATTATCCTTCTCAACCTCCTCCTCCTCCTTTTCTCTTTGTTCTTCTGTTTCTTCTCCTATCTTCTTCCTCTTTGTTATCATTCCCAGTGTTCTCTGTCTGTCTCTGTCTGTCTGTCTGTCTCTGTCTGTCTGTCTGTCTGTCTCTCTCTCTCCGGTCTCTCTCTCTCTCTCTCTCTCTCTCTCTCTCTCTCCGGTCTCTCTCTTCATCTTCTTCCATTCTTTCTCCTCCGCTTCTCCATTTCCTTCCCATTTCCTCGCGCACCTCCTATTTCTCCTCCTCTTAATCCCTACCTCATCTATTTTTTCTCATTCTCCTCTTCCTTCTCTTCCGAATTCTGAACTTCCTCCTCTCTACCTTCCTCTCTTCCTCCTTCACCTCCTCTTTCTTTTTCCCTCCTCTCCATCTTCCCAACTCACACACTTTCATCCATCTCGTTTTCCTTCGTGCCTCAAAGTGGGACATCCAAAAACACCAACCGAGCCAAATTCAATCAACAGACATAGATGGCGGCACATAAACGCACCCGCCGCGCCGTCGTAGCACACTCCTCGATCAATGTTAACACAGTTGCACGCAATCAGCTAATTGCACAAGAGCACAATGGGCGCAGATACCTTCCCCGCTTTATTTCCCCCAGATTCCCCAGCTCGAAACCCTTACACCGCTCCGAGAGGAGATCGAGCTACGTTTCGACGGCACCCATAAAAGCCTCTTCTTCAACGGATATTCATTCTCAGACGACACTCTCAGCGAGACTCAATCGAACGAAGTGCGCTCTCAATTCAACGCATTAAAAAGACTTTAAACGCATTGAAATTCACGCCGTGCTATCAATCGTAGTGAATTGCTAGAGGACAAATTGGAGTAGTTTCCCTATATATATATATATATATATCCATCCATCCATATATATATATATATATCCAATATATATATATATAGGGGTCATCCACATATTGCGTACGCAACGCCGCCACTGTTTGGACTTTGACAGTGCCAGTCCCAAGCATGGAGAGAGGAGGAGGACTGGACTATACCACACCATCTTCGGTATGGAACGGTGTCGTAAAAAAGTCAACACACACAATGTCATATTACGTAGGCAGCGAGGGGAAGGGGTTTGGAATATCGGTGAGTGTGCGTACGGTAAGGGTAAGGGGGTCCCGAAAATATGTACGTATATAACTGTTTAATGATGACGTCCGCAATACAGAATATTAAAGTCAGAACTGTAAACTTAGTCGCAGACTATATTCCTGTATGCTTAATAAATTATATGTAGCCTTAAAACTTTTTAAAATGTAAATGTTGTTATATTAATGTTATATTTCTTCATAGCAGTTTAAAAATTCCGGAAATACAATTAATGTGCGTGAAGACCTACGCAATGTATAGATGGGCGCATACGCAGAACCCAAGTTTGTCTAGGGGAGCGCTACTCGAAATCTTCAACTCGCCGTTCTCAACTAACTAGTCCTTCTTTCGTTAGGCGGCGGCGGCGTTAGTAACATTAGATGTACACGGTGGTTCAATTAATTGTAAGCCAAACTTTAACTACCTATTTTTAATTTTATAAACAAACATTAAAACTGTAACTATATGCTAATAATAAAAATTTCAAAAGAAAAACAATCATATACTTACTATTTTATTTTAATGACTTCCGGTTTTTTTATTTTCTCTTCAAAAAAGCAGTCGAAATTACGAAAGAACACATAAACGAAACGTTGCAATTTCCGTAAAAATGCCTTTTAGTAGAGAAGATTTAGGCCTACACACGATAAATGGTTTGAGGAATCCAAGAATTACAGCAGTCGTCAATTTCTATGAGAGTCTCCAGAAAAACATTGAGATAAATTGTTTAGAAAAATTAGGCATCAGAGATATACGAAATAAATCGTTAGTTAGTTGGTTCAACTGTATATAATGCAATTATCCTTCCTCATGTCTAACTATCCAATATCCATCCATCCATCAATCCATCCATCCATCCATCCATCCATCCATCCATCCATCTCTACCTCTGACTTTGTGTGTCTGTCCATCCAATCAATAGATTTTCGTTTAATCAGATATCATGCTGACAAAAACGCAGCTTGTTACAATGGTCATCACAAGTACAGATTAATATTTAGTCAGTTTATGGTTACGCCGATTCAGACAATCAGTTAGTTTGAAATTTCAGTTGATGAATAATGTCAGTGCTATGTTTCTGTATAATGCTCTGGGTATAAAATTTCGAATATCTTTTCCGTTTGTCTGTCTGTCGTCTGTCTGTTTGTATGTCTTTCCGTCTGCCTGTTTGACTGTCTCCGTCTGCCTGTTTGACCGTCTGACTGTCTGCGACCAATGACAGTCTTGGCTTCTGCTGAGTTCCATCCATACCTGCACCAACCTCCGCATCTGCTGCGGAACAGATGCGTTGCAGTCGGAACCACCTGCTGCCTGTTGCTGCATCTGGTGAAGATTGGAGGACGACCGCAGAAGGGGAGGGGGTTCAAAGTACAATTCCTGGCTAACAGCCAATAGTCTGGCACGCCCCTCTCCACTCAAATGGGTCAATTGGGCTGCAATGCAGGAAAGACCCCAAGGATACAACTACGTGAAAAATGGCGAGCTATAGGCAACATGGTATATATGTATACAAACAATCAAACAAACAAAATAGGCATATATATATTATATATTATATATATAATATATATTATATATAATATATATTATATATATAATATATATTATATATAATATATATTATATATAATATATATATATAATATATTATATATAATATATTATGTATAGTATATTATATATATATTATATATTATATATTATATATTTAATATATATATAGATTATATATTATATATATATATATAACATGTAAGCAAGAAATGTTGACAAAGAAGGCGCAAAACCGGAATACTTGGAGAAGATGTTTCGAAGTTGCACTGCACATCCACGGACAATGAGATCAAGAAATGATGATGATGATGATGATGATGATGATGATGATGATATAATATAATTATATATAAGTAAGTAATAAATCAAATAAGCAAAACTATTCTCGTTAGACTACCAGCAATCGCACTGCAGCTTACGAGATACATAAATAATAGCATCAATTTTGAGTGGTGTAGTACTCCTATAACGTAAGTACTCTTATAACGGAAGTACTCCTATAACGGAAGTACTCTTATAACGGAAGTACTCCTATAACGTAAGTACTCCTATAACGGAAGTACTCTTATAACGGAAGTACTCCTATAACGTAAGTACTCTTATAACGGAAGTACTCCTATAACGGAAGTACTCCTATAACGGAAGTACTCTTATAACGGAAGTACTCCTATAACGTAAGTACTCTTATAACGGAAGTACTCCTATAACGGAAGTACTCTTATAACGGAAGTACTCCTATAACGTAAGTACTCCTATAACGGAAGTACTCTTATAACGGAAATACTCCTATAACGTAAGTACTCCTATAACGGAAGTACTCCTACAACGGAAGTACTCCTATAATGGAAGTTCTCTTGGCAAAGGCATCAACTCCGAGTACGGTAAGTTCACGTGACCTGCATCGCATGTCGTGTGGGCTAACCCTAATTTTGCAGAAGGTCATGAAGGATGCAAGTTCGATAGGATTGAGCATGCGGAAAAGAGCAGAATCAGTGTGTGTGGTTCTTTCTTTCTTTGCTTGTGTGTGTGTCTGTGCGTGCGAGTCGTGTGTGCAGTGCTGACCTGCTAATGCGCGTTAGTTGGACCTCATTTTAACGGATCGAATACGCCATCACATCACTTCACATTACTAATGGGTTTCAACGAGAGCGATATTACAGGCCCTGGTATACACAACATAGGACAAAACGGGGTTGACTCAAACCTGAAAACATTTACTCCGTCTTAAAACCACCAAAGCAGACTTACTTACTTACTAACCAATCTGTTTCCATGCCTTCCTCTGAAAGGACAGAACAATGGAACCGACAACAAGACTACAAATAAATTCTACAGATGAAATAGGCAGAAGCCGATTTCAGATATAATAACAGATTCATGTGACAAGACTCACCCTCGTTGATCTGCGTACCCCAGCGACACCCCTTCCGGCCCCTCTCGTTGTTTAGCCCTTCTGTCCTGGTAGTAGCAGAATTCAGCTGAGACCCTCCGACACTTCGAGGGTCATAAAAGGCTAGGCCGCCTGGTCCGTATATGTCCGGATACTCCTGTTGTCCGCCACTCTGGTAATAGCATCAGATGTACTGTAACAAGCGGAAACTACAGAAGCATATGGTTCATAGCTTAGCGGCATCTTGCGACTAAAAGGGCCGACGATGTTGCCACCCGTCTTTATCCAGGTTTGGTCTGGCACCGTTCGAACGCCTGGGTCGGATTTCGGTTGGCCGTTTGAACCGCAGAAGCGTTGCTACATTCTCGTTAAACTGTCTCCTACAAAAGCGCGAATCTGCTGCGAGTGCTCGTCAAATATTGCCGGACACTGCTCGGAGATGTTTAACAGTCGGATCGGGCTTTTAATTGCTGACTGGAACGAACTTGAGCTTCTCGGCGGCCTTCCTCGAAGACCGTCTGGGCGCACGACAGTCGTTTGTCGGATGTCATTGTAGACACACGAACGAACGGAAGAGCAAACATCGACAATGTACCAATAAACGACGAAAGACGACCGACCAACCCAACGACCGACTGCCTGGCGGGAGAAACAGCCAGACCGGTGTGTCGCCCAATCTGTACCGCTGAGAAAACGGTT
>OY365816.1:14519814-14650050 GCA_959347315.1 Bimastos eiseni | reverse complement strand
ACCAAGGAGAGGAGGCAAGAGAATGAATCTTGACGGTTCCGATTAGGACGCGAAAGGTTGGAAGGCGTAGGATGCGATAGATGACGGAGGACTTCTTTAAGAGATAAGTCTTTAGTTTGGAGTGGATAGACTCTTCTTGCATTCACGGTGAGGTTTGGTGGTAAGCAATATTCCAGCTAGAGACAACATCTTCTGAGCAGTTTAAATGGCGGAAGTCTTGCTGTATCAAAGCAATTGTAATTGTTCTTACAAACTGTCACTAGTAACTTCTATTGCGGCGGTGTCTAATGCACAAGAAATAAACCGAGACCAAGCACAACACCAACAAGATCAGTCCTTCAAACGGAGAGAGACAGAGAGAGACAGACAGACAGAGAGACAGACAGACAGAGAGACAGACAGACAGACAGAGAGAGAGACAGACAGACAGACAGAGACATAGAGAGAGACAAAATAGGATTAGTCATTTTGAACAAGTTAAGTCATGAGTTGAGATCGAAGGGACGTAAGCGAATGAGCAGAACGGACAGATACAGACGTAGATATTGAGCAGAACGGTTAGATACAGACGTAGATATTGAGCAGAACGGTTAGATACAGACGGAGATATTGAGCAGAACGGACAGATACAGACGGGGATATTGTGCAGAACGGACAGATACAGACGGAGATATTGAGCAGAACGGACAGATACAGACGGAGATATTGAGCAGAACGGTTAGATACAGACGTAGATATTGAGCAGAACGGTTAGATACAGACGTAGATATTGAGCAGAACGGTTAGATACAGACGGAGATATTGAGCAGAACGGACAGATACAGACGGGGATATTGTGCAGAACGGACAGATACAGACGGAGATATTGAGCAGAACGGAACAGATATAGACGGAGATATTAGGCAGAACGGACAGATACAAGGAGACAGTTACAAAGTATAGTTCAAGCAAGCAAGGAAAGAAATTTCCGCGCCGTGTTCACCACTGACATTTCAGCTTCGACTAACGATAACGATAATTTTCTTGTAGCCAAACCAAATCAAATCAATTAAATTATGAAGGTGTGACATAATAACGTGTAAAATAGGAAATTAATTATCATTGAACAATGTGAGATTACAAGGGATATTCTCCCGCTGACACCCTGTCACATAGCCTACAATAGAATAGTTTCAATGAGCGAAGTTACTGTGTGCTCGGGTTTCAGTCGAATCTGACTAATCAATTTCAATTCAGATGTCAGATTTCAGCTTCGACCTCAGTTTCAGCTCTGAATTCGAACAAGTTAAAGTAAAAACATAGGTTTTACGGGGTCCTCTATTATTGAGTTTTGGTAATCTGGTAGATGGCGCAATCAATCCATTTACTTAAGAGATCATTTATGATGTAAACTTGCCAGAGTGGACATCGTCAAGGAGGACTCGTTTGAGTGGGTTAACGATATAAATAATTTTTAGCATTTTGTGTCATTTTTCTCTCAATTTTTGAGTCATGTCCGTAAAAATTTGATATATTGCATTGTCATGCAAGCGTGACAGGCTTGCAAAATCTCCGCTTTGTAGGTCGACGGGAACATACCGAAAAATGAGTTGAAAGAACTCCGACGATCCGTCCATGACAAACTTTACGCTGCGTCCATGACAAATTTTACGCAAGTCGAGTTAAATAAAAGAGATTAAAAACAATTCTCGATGTCAATAACGCCGCCAGCCAATCGCGAAACCCATCGTCGGAACCATCGTCGCCTGGAACCGAATTGTCGCCACTCCTTGGGCCTCGCAACACCCACCTCGCGAGTAGGGTCCGGCGCCCGTCGCAGGAAACTCTCGTCTATGCAGCAGTGGACACGCACCAGTTCCTGGAGTTTGATGGAGACGGTCTCGACCCAGCGAGAGACGACGCGTCAATCCGGATTGAAATGATGGGAGGCAGAGAGTCTGGACTCGAGAAAGACCCCTTCCCTCGCCTCCCTCCATCCCTAAAGGACAAACATCGCGTGCACGCACACGAATATGGACGAAGGCAGAGACACCGATGCAGAGAGATGCACACAGACGTTGAGTGAGATACGTGTAGGCATTTGCAAACAAATGCATTCGTGTATCAGATAATATACCCACATCAATGAAACAATCAATCAATGAAACAATCAAACAATCAATCAAACAATCAATCAAACAATCAATCAAACAATCAATCAAACAATCAATCAAATCAATCAGTCAGCGAGTCAGTCACTAAATTAATGCAGCCATAGACACAGTAGAAGTTAGTAACTGGTGGTCTACTGTATCTGGCAGTTACTCCATTTAAGACTTGTCAAAAGCATCAGTGTCTCTGTGTCTGCCTCAAACTGGTTAGCTTTTTACCTGGTTGATCACAAATCAACGGATGGGCATCGCTTCTGCTCGGCCTTAGCACAAAATTTGAACTGCTGGAGTGCCACAGAGATCTATCCTCGGCCCTTTATTATTATTTACAATCATTACTTCCCAAATCATTCGTATAGCTAAGCACCTTGGAATCCAATAACAATTCTAAGCTAATAATAGGCCTACTAAGCTGCACTGTCACACAGAGGCCGTCCACATACGTACGCAGCGAGGGGGAGGGTTTTCAAATTTCGGCAATTTTCGTAAGGGTGCGTATGGTGGGGGAGGGGGTCCCGAAAATATGTACATACGCAAAATAATTGTGATAATAACAGTCCACAATACAGAATATGAAAATGAGAACTGTAAACCTAATCACAGACTATATTCCTGCTTAATCAATTTTATGTAGCATTAAAACTGGTTCAAATGCAAGTGCTGTTAGTGTTTTAATTCTTCATAACAGTTAACAAATTTAAGCTGTTAAATATGATGCTTAACAAAAATAAATAGCCTGTGGTAAAATCAATGTCTTATTGATGTCCTTAGCTAATTAACCTTTGCAATGGGGGGAGGGGGTGTAGAGCTCAAATGTGCGTACGCATGGGGAGGGGGTCCACGAAATGCATGTATGTATTAATGAGCCATGTGCAAATGTATGCAAGTATGTACGTATGTATGTATGCATGTATGTAAGTACCTATGTATGCAAGTATGTATGTACAGGATGCATGTACTGTATGTATTAACGAGCCATGTGCAAATATATGTATGCATGTATGTATGTTTGACGGGATATATTTGTAGATCTATATATGCGTGGACACCGTATGTATGCATTGTGTACGCATGTACCGATATCACCTTCTGCCAGTTACGCGAATAATAACCGACTATTGAACTATGCGATACGTACAATCCAACTGATTATATATACATTTGTCTAAGATATTTTCCTTACCCTGTTCTGATAAAAAAAATGGTCAATGGTAGTCAAATACAAGAATATATGCACGCATGCCAGCGGGACACCAGTATATACATGTATACATGCTGGTGCATGGATGTTTGTATGCAATTGTACATTTACCTCTATATTAATATATCGCCCGTTCGAACTAACCTCTAAGTTGCCATTTGTACAACAATCTCCAGTGGTTACATTTCTTATCCAGAAGTCCGGATCTACAAATAATTATAAATTTATCACTAATAAGCCTAAGTCAGGATAAATGGCGAATCTATAACAGATTTTAGCGCTATTTGTTATTTTGGTAAGCATAAAATGTCTGAAACAAGGTGTGTGTACATGGTTGATTTTTTTAAAACAAAACGTGTATTTAGGTGGTGTATCTCATCTGTTGAGGTGGTGAATCTCAACCACTGACAATCTCTCTCTCTCTCCAGCTAAATACAAACGTCTTGTATACTGTGTTGAGCTTTAAAACACAGAAAACGCATTGAATGGCAAATACAAATGAACCACCACCAGTCCACTACGCCCCCTTCCAGTCTACCATCACACCCCCTTCCAGTCTACCATCACACCCCTTCCAGTATACCATCACACCCCCTTCCAGACTACCATCACACCCCCTTCCAGTATACCATCATACCCCCTTCCAGACTACCATCACACCCCCTTCCAGTATACCATCACACCCCCTTCCAGACTACCATCACACCCCTTCCAGTATACCATCACACCCCTTCCAGTATACCATCACACCCCCTTCCAGACTACCATCACACCCCCTTCCAGTATACCATCACACCCCCTTCCAGACTACCATCACACCCCTTCCAGTATACCATCACACCCCCTTCCAGACTACCATCACACCCCCTTCCAGTATACCATCATACCCCCTTCCAGACTACCATCACACCCCCTTCCAGTATACCATCACACCCCCTTCCAGACTACCATCACACCCCTTCCAGTATACCATCACACCCCTTCCAGTATACCATCACACCCCCTTCCAGACTACCATCACACCCCCTTCCAGTATACCATCACACCCCCTTCCAGACTACCATCACACCCCTTCCAGTATACCATCACACCCCTTCCCTTCCAGTCTACCATCACACCCCTTCCAGTATACCATCACACCCCCTTCCAGACTACCATCACACCCCTTCCAGTATACCATCACACCCCCTTCCAGACTACCATCACACCCCTTCCAGTATACCATCACACCCCCTTCCAGACTACCATCACACCCCTTCCAGTATACCATCACACCCCCTTCCAGACTACCATCACACTTCTTCCAGTATACCATCACACCCCCTTCCAGACTACCATCACACTTCTTCCAGTATACCATCACACCCCCTTCCAGACTACCATCACACCCCTTCCAGTATACCATCACACCCCCTTCCAGTATACCATCACACCCCTTCCCTTCCAGTCTACCATCACACCCCTTCCAGTATACCATCACACCCCCTTCCAGACTACCATCACACCCCCTTCCAGTATACCATCACACCCCCTTCCAGACTACCATCACACCCCTTCCAGTATACCATCACACCCCTTCCAGTATACCATCACACCCCCTTCCAGACTACCATCACACCCCCTTCCAGTATACCATCACACCCCCTTCCAGACTACCATCACACCCCTTCCAGTATACCATCACACCCCTTCCCTTCCAGTCTACCATCACACCCCTTCCAGTATACCATCACACCCCCTTCCAGACTACCATCACACCCCTTCCAGTATACCATCACACCCCCTTCCAGACTACCATCACACCCCTTCCAGTATACCATCACACCCCCTTCCAGACTACCATCACACCCCTTCCAGTATACCATCACACCCCCTTCCAGACTACCATCACACCCCTTCCAGACTACCATCACACCCCTTCCAGTATACCATCACACCCCCTTCCAGTCTACCATCACACCCCTTCCAGACTACTATCACACCCATTCCAGTCTACCATCACACCCCCTTACAATCTACCACCACGCCCTCTTCCAGTCTACCGTCACGTTCCCTTCCAGTCTACAATCACACCCCCTTCCAGACTACCATCACACCCTCTTCCAGTCTACAATCACGCCCCCTTCCATCGCTGCCACATATCCCTCGCTGACAGTTTTATAATCGGCCAAACTTTGTCATAGTCGCGGCTAAATTGTGGGACTTCCGCCGAAAACAAATGCCTGCGTAATAGGTTGGTGCAATGGACTCGATATTTATCTTGCCACGAAGATCATGTTGCCAGTCGCTTGCAAACGCAGTCGCCCAGATGACCAAGTGCCTTCTCGACTCCAGGAAATTGCCACTTCCGCCGTGCTATCAACGCCCGGCTTTCTTCTCGCCGCGTTTTGTCGATGAATGTAGAAGACGTGCTTTAGAAAGTAAAGTGGGTCTTGAGCGCGTGACTCGGTCACCGGTTGCGGAGCGTTGAGTATAGGTCGAAACGTATCATACACTGCCTCGAGAAGTTAATTTGGGCTGTGAAGGAACTTTTGACCCTCTTGGATTGACCCTCTTTTGAATTGACAATTTAGATTACCATACAGGATTAACCATTTTTATTTACCCTTTTGGATCGCCATCTAAGATTGCCCCTTGAGAATTGAACCCTTTTTAGTTGCCGCCAAGATTGCCCCTTGAGAATTGACTCTTTGGATTGCAGTCTAAGATTGGCCCTTGAGGATTGACTCTTTGGATTGCAGTCTAAGATTGGCCCTTGAGGATTGACTCTTTTGGATCGCCGTCTAAGAATGTCCTTAAAAGTTGACCCTTTTTGATTTGCCCTCTAAGATTGCCCCTTAATGATTAACCTTTTCAATCGCCCTCTAAGATTGCCCCTTTTGGATTGCCCTTTACTTGCATCGCTTAGAATGCTATACATGTGACATTTATACCAGGCTGTGTGTGTAGGATTATAGGTGTGTCTGTGTATACGTATGCGTGTGTGTGTGTGTATGTGTGTTTGTGCGCGTGTGTCCGTGTGTAGTGTATGTCATTGCCTGTACATAAGTATGCATAACTGTTTGGCGCGTCCTGTCGGCATCTATTCAAACACCTAGACAAGTCATCCATCCATTCCCTCTCCAATTCGCAATCAACAAGACTCACGGGGAGGGCGGCGTTCCGTCTCCCTTGCACACCCGACAGAATTCTCAGGCCTTAAATCGCATGTCGCAAATGCGTCCGTTTTCCAGCACCTCCAAGGAAAACAAACACCTCGCTCGCCATTTGAACGCTTTTTCAGGTCCCCAATGCATCCTCCTCTCCAGTCTCGAAGTCTACGGTAACTTTCTTCCAACACTTGCCAGTGACAAACTGGATGCGTAACAGTTCATAAAATAGATTTAACCACAGCCTGTGAAGTAGAATACAATACAATGGAAATGTCATGAAATGCGTCATAATAGTGATAATAAATTATAGGTAAAATGATAATAGTAAGAATAATATTATTATTGCCATGTTGCAATTAGTAATAGGTTTAGGTTGCTTCGTTTATTTGGCAATCAAACACAGGCAAAGAACAAAATGCACGATAGAGAAAAAACAGCAAAGTTAGACTGCCCAAAGAGGCCCAATTAGGAATCAATTGTTTCCGCTAGTTAGGGCCAACTGGAAGTTGCAACAATTAAAAAAACAGATATTTTTGCCCACAATTTGGCAAATCAAATAGAAAAGTAACAGCTTGCAAATGCATATCCTTCCAAAAAACCAATAATTTCCATTTCATGACAATGCTTAACTAAGAGACATACCATACAAAAATACATGTAACAATTGTACAGCCTTCCAAATCAGCAATAACTGAGTCAAAAGAAAAATGTGGGGATTCTGGAACACATCATGCTCATCCCCTCCCCACCAGTCTATCCTCACCCAATGTAGTAACAAAACGCCCCAACTGTAATGTAATTTATATATATGTATTTATTTATCATTATTATTTATTACATATATGTTTATTTATTTATTTGTTTATTCATTTATTTATCTATCTGCTTACTTATTTGAATCGTTGCCAACATTATTTTTCTTAGCCTCGGCATACAAAACCACTGCTCTTCTTAGTTGTCTGACCATCTCAGCTGCATATGTATATATATATATACGCCTTTAAATTATCGCCTATCGCCGGTATATATATATATATATATATATATATATACCGAAAACCGAAAATCTTAACTTTTTCATGTCCGGAATTGCTCAAAGAACCGTTGAACCAAAGTCTCTGGACAACATTTCTTCCTGTTCCGACGGGGTCAACGACCCCAAACCCAATCCAGACCCCGACCAATATTCCTCAATATCGGGAGACGTCGCTGTGGATGTTCCCGTAATAAATATTGGGCCAGACATTTCTCTGCAACCGTCCCACTGCGACTGGCGCCCATGGATTGTTTCACCTGTCAATCAATGTCACGTGTTCGGAAGGAAGCGGGAAACGAGAAACACGTCATAGAAACATCATCATCAACCGCATTGTTACGAGCATTGACCTGAATGGGACGGTAGAAACATACACAGAGCAGGTTCAGATCACACGTAGAGGGTCATCGGACCATACAGAGAGAGGCATCAGACCACACGCAGTGGGGCAGCACCAAACGACACGCAACAGGGTCCAACAATCCGTCATGTTCTAAAAATTCTTCCGAGTACCAACCGAAACCGCTCGTCCCTCGATATCTCCCCCACACCAAATTCCGACCCTCAATGG
Source organism: Bimastos eiseni (assembly GCA_959347315.1). NCBI lineage: Eukaryota > Metazoa > Annelida > Clitellata > Crassiclitellata > Lumbricidae > Bimastos > Bimastos eiseni. Next base: position 14,641,940 of record OY365816.1, on the reverse strand, counting down.
AAAAAATTTCATAACAGTATAAAGATGACGAATATTTTGGGAATTTTCCGCAAATTTTTTTTTTCCTCCGATCAATAAACTGATAAATGCGAGTCAAAGAGAGACCGACGACGGATTCAAGCGAATGTTTCTGGTCGAGAAAATTAGATGCAGAGCTGTCTGAAGTTGGTGCTGTGGGCATACATCGTCGGTCTCAAGTGTAGTCTTCTCTGGCCATCGCCAAGTCCTTGGTCGTGGCTGGGATGGGATCGCCTCTGACTATAGGTTCTTCAAGGGGCACTCAAAATCACGACCGATAATGTCCATCGCTGATAGAAGCGCTTCAGAATGCTTCGACCTCGGGTGGCTGTGATATGTGTGTATGTAAGGTTGTATCAATTTGGATGAATGTTTGTGCATGTATGCATGTGCATTTCAAAATATGTCTGCATGCATGCATGTAGGCCTAAACATGCATGTATGTGATTTCTGTGTATGTATGTATGTGTCTATGTATGTATGTATGCATGTATGCATGTATGTAGATCTATGTATGTATATATGTGTGTGTGTGCGCGCACGCACGCATGCATCTATGTATGTATGTATGTATGTATGTATGCATGTATAAATGTGTGTGTATGTACAGAGGCGGCGATCTCGTTTTACAGGTGGGGACACCCAATGAGAGGGGCAGGAAATGTGGGGATACACATATAACGTGTCGCCTCTTCGTAAAAGGTGGGGACTTGCTCCCCTCGACCCCTCCAGGATCGCCGCCTCTGTGTATGTATTTATGTATACAATCATGTTTTTATAGGCTTACATGTAGCCTACATTTCTTTGCAGTTGAGTTACATTCCGTCACCAACCAACGTCAAACAACGACGGTTAGCGTTGCTATCCTCCTCTATTCACGCTTTGACTGGCACCGCCAGGGTGTGATACAGAGAGAAGGGGCATAGTCTGATTGGCCACTGGATACGCCTTTGAACCTTGACCCTGCGTTACTTAGAATGAGTTCGTGCAAAGCCAATAGCATCGACGAGACATTTTATGTCGAGATATGCGTCCATATTGATTGTCACTGGCATAAATGCCGCCTATCACAACACCTGTTCATATCTGGCTAAATACAAATAAACGCGATGATAATGGCGGGCATAAAATTGACGATAATTACCGACCATACCAAACATACACCCAACGATAATTTCATGGCGTGCAGAGGTGTCGATAGGCGATAATTTAAAAGCGTCTCCACCAGTCTCCGGCCGACGCACGTCGAACTCAAAATGGTTCTGCTAATAACCTGACGTTAATATCCTGCCGTCGCAAGCGAGCAAAAATAATTTCTAAAACGCAGAAAACTGACTACTAGAGGGAGCCACGTACAACCAGGACGCGTGAAGGTACACGCGTAATTGCTGCATGGAACGGTATCTGCCAGAACTTTGATTTAACGAAACGCAGCCCTGATACACCAGGAACAGCGATTTTATAATTGATTGCGATAAAAAAATGGAGACATAATTAACTAGAAAAGCAATTGCGATAACAACAAAAATACTTTCCCCAACAGACATAGTAACAACATCAAAATAACAATATCAGATGCAACAGCAATAATAGCATCGAAACGAACACTTAGAACAACGACGGACATCTTCGTAGGCTATATGAACTTAAGAACTGTTCCCATAATAGGTCTATTATATTCCAAGGGGATCGTAATTAGGCCTATGTATTATTAAAAAAATAACCTCCATCGACATTAGCACTTTGCTTAACGGTTCCAGAAGTCTACCTATAAAGACCTAATTATTATTAAAATAACTATTATCATTAGTATTATCATCATTAATATCACTGGTTGATTAACCCATCCAAAGACATGAGTAGGATCTATATACAGCGGTAATTCATAAATAAAAGGACCCTAAACCAATTAATTGTATGCCACTGGTGCTTCCCATCAGATTGCGTATATAAGCCATGCAACATTTCGTGCCGTTGTCATTTCTTCGAAACCCAAATCCTAAGCCACTTCAATCCATCTGGCGTCTGGATTATTTTCCTCAGGCCATTCGGATTCCCATTCTTCCCAGAAGGATTTCGTTGACTTCCGTGCCATGTGTTCGTCATTATATCCCTCTCTTCCTGTCCACAGAGCATCAGATTACCACGGAGACCAATCAATCGATCGATCACTCGGTCAGCCAGCCAGTCAGTCAGTCAGTCAGTCAGGCAGGCAGGCAGGCGGTCGGTCGGTCGGTCGGTCGGTCGGTCGGTCGGTCGGTCGGTCGGTCGGTCGGTCGGTCGGTCGGTCGGTCGGTCAGCCAGTTAGTCGGTCAGTCAGTCGGTACAAGGCCGATGACACACGCATAAATTAAGACCTATAGATGATGTTGGTAATGTTAATAATTATGATATTGGTGGGAGCGTTTATGATGGTGATGGGGGCGATGGTGATGATGGTGATGATGATGATGATGATGATGATGATGATGATGATGATGATGATGATGATGATGATGATGATGATGATGATGATGATGATGATGATGATGATGATGATGATGATGATGATGATGATGATGATGATGATGATGATGATGATGATGATGATGATGATGATGATGATGATGATGATGATGCTGTTGTTGATTACGATGATGTTGTCGCTGCACATTTTTAGTATGACGACGATGATAACGACGACGACCGCGATGACGTCTCGATGTCAGAATTGGTCTGTAGCTGCAGCTAGTAGGAAATCTGCTTCTGGGAAGTCCAGCAGATGACTACCTTCCTGTTTGAACGGTGGCGCCACCGTTCAAACAGGATTAGCGTCATCACTTTGTATTCGCGAGCTCTCTTGTCGGCGCCAAAGAAAGCAAACGATGCGTTAGGGCGATCAACAGAGACAGCTGCATTTCAGTCGATAGAAAGAGATATTCGGAAATAGACTGAGCTGTAGGGAGGTCCTAATGTTGATATTGAAGCTAAGTCTGGACGATCTCCCATTACAGACCAGGTCGTAGAATGTTAATAGGGACATTAATGCGAATATATATAGGCCAACACGAGTAACGTCGTGAATGTTGATGCGAATAGTAACATGAATGGCAATGTGAATAGTACGCTAGGCCTAATTTGATTATCGGAATGTGAATGTGAATCGTAATGTGATTACGAATGTGAATTGGAAAGTGAACGGTGATGAGAGCAGGAATGTCGACGGGAACTTGAAAATCAATGTGAATGCAAATGTGATTAGGCCATTAGGAATGTAATTAGGCATGGCTTGAAGTGGGAAAGAGAGGTGCTGGTATGGCTATAAGAAACATACCCTCTCCTACCATGTAGGCCTATTGCTTTTTGGTCTGAAGAAGTACCGGTATGCTTCCAATAGGCCAGGAGAGGTGCCGGTATGGCATATCGGTTCATACCGTACCACTTCAAGCCCTGTGAATTAGAATGTAAATAGGAGTGTCACCGGTAAAGGTAATGTGAATAGGAGTGTCATAGGAGGGAGTATGAGAGGTAAAGTGAATATATATATATATATATATATATACATGGGAATGCTAATGATGTTGTAAGTAAGAACGTGAATAAGAATGTGAATAAGAAGAGGGAGAAATGCCCTCACATGCATTGATATGTATTAATACAACTTGACTGATGAAGTTTCAGTTATTGGTGTATGGCTGACGGCGAATCAAACGAGACTTTCCGGTTAGGGAAGCGAGAGTCTCGCGAGACTGTGTATCATACGAAATAATGTTGCACTCGTCAATTTCAAAGACATTTGTCAAGAAATTCAGTCTATGAATAGTAAACGAAAGTGGTGGTTTTATTTATGTCACTCAACTGAAAAGTCCCTGTGCTGTTTTCAAATAATTCTCTGGCGCTGCTGAGAGATTAATGCGTTAACGCAAGCAGCGTAGCTGAACGCCGCCGTTGCATTTATGCAGAGCACCATACAAGTTACAATATTGAAATCAGTCACGGGACCAAAATGTTTATTCAGCGCTGTCGTCTGTTCTAACTTTCCTCAGAGAATCCTGGAATTACCCTAACTGAGCGATAATCCGAACTCTCCAGTAACTATCAATACCATAGATATATATATACGATTAACAAACATGCACCGAATGTGATTTTTATATCTATAGGCGTGGGCCGTGTGGCTTGTGTCCAACGACTATCATTATGAACACCAGATTGATGAGTAGGCCTATTGAGGAATGCGTTAGTTAATAGTTTGTAGATAGTTTTCGTGAGCCGAGTAATTTTTAATTTGTTGGCCTAATTACAGTGCTTTGAGTTAACTCAATTGGATAGAAAGGACTGATTGGATATGCGCCGTAGTTAAAAAGGTTTTCGTTGTCAAGATTTGCTCTTTAGAGAAGGGAAGAGGCGAGATTGATAAACGATCATAATTTTTGAAAGTTGACAATGGAGAGCGAGAGATTGATGATTTTTTGGCGATTAGGCCAACATAGAGTAGGACAGAGCAGAGGCGAAGTTTTTTAAGGGAGGAGGTGAGGGTAGGTTGTTTGTAGGGAAGAGAGTTAATTAGGACGGAGTGCTTGACCAGTAGCAGAAGAGAGAATGGGGGCGATGACTGAAAGGCTGATGGTCATAAGCCTAGGTGACTAGGTGACTCTCGCATAATTTTTAACGAAAGTTTTATTTTCGATACCAAAAGTGTTTTTCGATTCTGTGTTGCATGGTTTGCCTATGTGTAAGATATTAATAGTTGCCGCAGTTCAAAAACATCGTTTTTATACTATACTTCGAGAGAATCTCCCACAACACTTTAATATAATCCTTGCATCTGGCATTGGCCGGCTGCTATTTTCATATTAAGACATGGGCTTGATATTAGGAATTGTGTATTCTCATTTGCCGTTTTGTACTGAAGGTTAACCATCGACATAATTATTTAATTTATGTCGATTAATGACCATTTCAAAAACACAGCGCTACACAAATTGTAGAAGATACCTAGATCTTACTTAAAATCTATGGTTCTTGTTTGTGCGCCATCCTCTTTCTCTTTGTGTTTTGTGCCGTTGGGTTTAAATTTGTTAGTCTAGATCAGACATACTAGGTTACCGATTAAGATGGGCGACGAGAAGAAGGTTAATATATCATTAGTATTAAATTGTGATAATATATGTGTAGTTTTGTTAGCGTATTCAATTTAAATTGTGACTCTGTCGTCTGACTATCATGGTGTCTGTCATGGCGGACATAGGTAGTGTGCTTTAGTGCCGAATTTCGCCGCCGGTTTCCTGCTTGAAATACGTGGCCTTAAGTCTAAACTACGTAATACGTTGGCGTGATCCGATCTAACTACAATTAATTATCCACTAATTCTAGTTTATATCTCGCGAATAATACACGATGGGTTTTGCGGCTTTATTTGAATGGACTTTCATTCGCGGTTTTCGCCTTCAAATAGTCTGAGATTGACGCAAGACAACTTTCAAAGTACTAATTATTGTAATGTGCGTACATATATACCAGACGTCGTACAGTATCGTTTGGCATGCTGCGGCGGCTTCGCAAAAGGGGGATCGACCGGAATCATCGAAACACGATTCCCTGTAAACGCTGAAAAGGCTAAAAAGCCCGATTCCCCCAAAACACCAATGTACTATTTAAATTTTTCATCACTCCAGCTTCGTGTTATGCGGCGGAAATCAGCTTTGGGGATTCAGGTTTCGACGATTCGCTACCCACCCACAAAAGGCACCATGTTTTCTAATGATGACTCGTGCCGTAACCTACTCTCACTGCCCATAACCTGACCCTCACGATATCCGATGTATATACATATATGCACCCCAATACTGAATGTTTGCCGTGATGTGATTGTTGTAAAGCGAATTATCTGTTGATAAGAGACAAAAAATTAAAAGCATATAATGTGTTATTAATTTATGCATAATTTAATGTATTAAATGCCTTGAGATGTGCCAGTTTGCCTCCATGTTTTTTGTATTTCTTGACAAATGTAGTCTGATGAACATATCAACTTAAAAGTCACAGGACAGGATGGAAGTGTTGTCCATTTCAAGATCAAAAAGAATACGCCACTGAGAAAATTAATGTCGGCGTACTGTGAACGAACGGTGAGAGATCGTTTCTTTATATCTAGATTGAAATTATGGCAGATTGGTCCATTGTTTTCTAAACCTGTAAGCATATATCAAGGCCATTCTTTCGTTGAGTTTTGGATTTAATATGATGCCGGCTAAACAGACAGCGATTTTTAGCTATATTTGATAATTAATTAATTTTGTTTCTGGGCATTTAGGTAGCCCCTATATACTTAACTTCGTAAAAGTACAGAATCATAACTTTCTTTCAGCTCAGCATTTAAGCTGAATTAACAGTTTCCATGTCTAGGCAGCAGCAGCTTGACTGTAAGAAAACATAATTATGTAATTAATTAATGATGTGATTGTACTTGTAATACTAATTGTTTTTTTTAAATACAAGTTAGTTAGCAGCCATGGATAGTAATTTGTTGGGTACCATTAAGATAATATGCTCTTATCCTAGCGAATTTTGAGTTTAAAGGTTTGTGGGGGAGTTTTGTGAATTCTAATTGTATTCATGGATTCCCATAGATCAATGTCTGCTCAAGTATTTGTGCACATTCCAAAAATTCAATAGTATATCACAAGTGTTTGCCTATTTGATGAAAAGAAAACTGCCTGCTAAATTACTCGCTGTTGACGATTGCTTATGCTGGGTGCTGTAGGGTGTGAAAATGGGCTCGATGAGATTCCGATTTGACGGTCAGCCAATAAATGAGACCGACACTCCATCACAGCTGGACATGGAAGATGGAGATGCCATTGACGTGTTTCAGCAGCAGACTGGAGGGGGAAGGGTGCTGCAGTAGTGCTATGATGTGCCTCTGACCAGTGCAACCCTTGGACCAGAAGAACGAAATCTTAGGGGTTGGTCTGGTTAGAAAAGCATTTTCAGAACACTTCAGTGCAGTGAACTAGTAGAATTTGTATGTTTCGATAAAAGTGAACCTTTAAGATTTCATCTTTGTTCGTTGTTTATTACTATAAGAATTAAAGTGAAATCGCGTTGGTTTTAAAACCTTGTTAGTAGCTTTGTCGTTGTAATTGATTTTAATTTTTCACTCCATCTTGTGAACTAAGGGAACATCATAATATGAAGTTATGGATGCGATTGTAATTGTGCACTGGTTGTTTTTTAAATACAACTTCATCAACCACGGTTAGGAATTTGTTGGCCCATCGTTCAGATAAATATGCCTTTATTCAAGAAACTTTTGAAACTAAAATGCTGGGAAGAATACATTCCTTGGCTGGTGTGCATCTTGTTTTGAGGTTTAGAGAATTTCTACTGGAATCAGTTTGTAAAGCAGTTTTGGTTACACTTAAATTTACTTACAATAAGTTCAAGGATAATCTCAATTATTTATTTTCAGGCACTTAGTAAAATATATTTTGTTCTGTTTATGCATGCATGCTTTTTCAAATGGTCAATAACGACTTGTACACTATGAAAATGCTTGTTACATCGTACACCCAGGACTCGAGTCTTCTGCTGTAAGCCGCAATTTTGCACTTGCAAAATACAAAATCTAACATGGTCTCAATTTTTGTCCAAAGCCTCTGTGAAATACATGTCAAACCAAGCAAATCTGTAAAAATAGTACAAAAATCACAACAAATATCAAAGTATTTCACTCCATAGCCCCATTTAACACGCTTAATGCAAAACATGTACAAGCATTAAATCGAGAATCTTCTACAGGTCCATTTCCAATTAACAATCATTGTCTGCTTGTATAGACATTTTGCACATAATAGTCCGTGCTTCTACCAGTGATGGGTAATTTGAATGGATAATTAAATTTTTTTTCAATTAATTAAAGGAAAAATTTTCTGGGCGGTCAGTTTGCGATAAACTGCTTGTTAATCAAACCTGAACTCATTGAGTGGGGCTACAGTCAAGAAGTCCACCGCCTGACAATTGTACCCCAGGCGGATGAGATGCTTTGGAGAGATCTGATTGGGAGCTAGCATGCGGCAGGTATTCATTAGACCACGCCTTAAAAACTTGGGCTTTAATTAGCATTAGTTTCAATTCCATTTGTTACCCATCAATGGTTTCTGCTTCAATGAAAAAGATCGCCCATATTATATGCTTTGTTACGGTGTTCAATCGTGCACCTCGATTGTGAATGCGTAAGAGTACTTTAGAGTTACTGAAATGGGTCTGACTTCACCATCAACTAGACAGTGCTGTGTTTCTATCTGTTGTAAGAAATTTCACCATAGCTTTCTAGCTATTGATATTTCCAGACTGGATGCACTTGCTTGAACCGTCATAATAAATGTTAAAGCAATGCTGGAACTTCTTTGTCAGCAGCATGCTCAAAAACAAATCTGTTCATTTCTAAACAATTGCAATAGCAAACCAGATAGTCGTTGCTTACTTCACAATATCAAAGCCATGTTTAATTTAATGTAAACACTGATCATCAGAATGTATTTTACTGAACATCATCTGTAGCCTAATACATCTTGAAAGTTTAACAACACAAGTTCCAAGCTCAGAAAAATGTCAATTTACTCACATAGTTTTATAACACAGTTATGCACAATATTGTGGTTTGAAAAATCAACATTTCTGTGATGTGTTCTTAGTCATTCTAAAACTTGCAACCTCACATAAATTCTGAGACTGGTTTAGTTGCCAATGTTGTAGGCTGCCTTGATAACTGCTGCCATTGCATATTAACACTCCCAAACAGCTTGGTCATATCGTGCTCTCTGTAAGAGTATAAATCAGTATTTCTCAAAAGCCTGTTTAATAAACTGTTGAATTATTTTCTAATAAAAATAAATAAATCTATATCAAACCAACAGGGTATCTGATCAGAGTGCCCCTGGACTGTCGATTTGACATCGGGACTTTGTGTTAAATTAAAACTGACTTGCCAGTACACAGGCTGCCAAGTTAAGCATAGGACCTGATTTAGATAATGCCACAAAATAAGTAAACCAGGCCAAGCTAAAAAAAAACATGCTGAAGTAATATAAATTTTGTTAAAGTTTTAATCATGCAAGTTGTATTAGAGCCTTTTCAAAACAGCTGTTATCAATTTCAAGACAATGCTAATCCTACTTTACAGCTGACCAGTTGAAGAACAATTCCTTGTGCCCAATCACAGCTGTAGTTCACTTTAATTATGATGAAAAATTGTACTCTGCTCAACTTTAAGCAAATCAAATGTTACATGAAGATGGGTTTTCACTACATCTTCTCACAGCATCTTCGACTGCTTGCACACTCTACTCAACTAAAAACGTGTTCAACCAAAGTTATGGGCATAAAACAAGCATTCATTGACAATTAATATAGAAAATGATTGTTATTACATACATTTCTTATAGGTAAATATTTATACAGCATACGCTTACGCACAACCTTGCAGACCAGTGATGTGCAATTTCAATGCAAGTCATAGCCAGAGGTTTTGCATATACCCTCTTACTGAAGAGTCCATTAGTCTAGGTTACCATCTTACACATCCAGCCTGGAGATAATTCTACAAACCTACATGCTAGCAAGCACTGCACATTTTAGGCCAATATCGAGTGCTGAACATGCTTTTCGTTGTAGCAAAGCCTGTCGTGCAACGTCTGTTCGTAACCACGTTTTAAATAAGTACGAAACCACGCTACACACAATTAGACATGCTGTACATCGTTCAATTAGGCATCCAGACAAAAAAATAATAACACTAGTGATTAAAATACTCACACTTTAATCAATTAATATCTAAGAAACTCGAAATAAACTCTTTGTGACTGAAATTTTTTTGGGATTCATGTACCCAATGCTGTGACATCAGAATATGAGCACAGGAAGCATGTGTGTTTTAGGGTTGCTTTGGCATACTTGGTTGGAGCTGAACATTGGAGATGCCATAGTGAACTAATTATGAAGTGCTGTATCAAACACCATATCCTGATGGGGGTGCATAGCAAAGAGGTAAAAAGTCAATGTATAAAAGGTCGTACCTTAAATGACAAGAGAGAGAGAGAGAGACAGAGAGAGTGCTAAAAGCAACTGGAAAGCCAACGCAGCTTGTTAAAAAATGTTAATAAACAAATGTCACAAAAATTGATGAATTCGTTTCAATTGACACATCGTCACCACTTGAGGGATACACGAAGCATATCTATCTTGATCCATTTAACAAATGACGCTAATATTAATTCAAAACCAAGATTGCAAAGCAACTGAGACATATTACCATTATATTTTGACATGCACAAAGTGCAAAACTAGCAAGATGCCACCACACAATGCAGGGGCTTCTATTTCCCCCCAACTCCAAAAGCCAATGAAACATTTTTTTAAACTCCCCCACCCCATAACCGACCGAGATGAGATCTTTCATGAAGTCTTCCCCACATCCTATTTCTTGGATGGAGCATTTGCTTCAAGGTTCACATGGCATAGAAGCCTCGATTACAGTGTAAAATAATTAAGCAATACACATTTACTATGCTCCTTCACCTGCATAGTCAGAAAAGGCATAACGTTTACTATGTCTAACAACAGACCTGGCAGATCATCAGTTGTAGTAAGCTAGTTTCCTCTATTCTTGCGCACTTACGACACATGGAGATCATCATGCAACATCATTGCTTCTGGATTCCTTGGCTCGACTACAGACGAACAAGTGAAAAGGACAGTCTGATACCATCCAAGCTCTGCAGATACCAATCCAAATGAGCAGATGAGACTAGGAGACCAAAGACTAGCAGAGACTAAACTAGCAGCCTAAAGAGTTTGGTGCAGTCTCGTTTAGAATTCGATATCAGCAAGGATCTTTTAGTGTACACCAACAACTGGCTTATGTAGACTAACTTGTTTTTTTAATTTTATTCTGAAATTTTATATCACCCTTCTTCCAACATCTTTTGCTCAGAAGTGCACATGCCTCGACAGTGCAATTGCAGTTGTACTGCAGAGCAATTGTCTACGAAGGACTTGCTCAAGGTCCTTGTACACAGTGACTGACGCTTCGGACGAGGGCCGAGTCCGCTCACTCAGCACACAATGAGTGTTATGGGCTAACCGATCAGCCACCTTGCCCATAAAAATTCTGCCCAAGTAATCCCTAATTGTGAATGTTTAGGTCAAATTTTGGGATTAGCACAGCAAAAAATTTTCTAATAATTTTTCTTGCAGCATTTTGATACATAATCCAAAACTATTTGTCCTGCGAATACCATAGACAGAAATGCTTTCAATGTTACAGAAAGCAATCAGAACTATTGTTCAGAAATGACTGAATCAACATTGAATTAAGGTATAGCCAAAAAGCTACATGTGAAGGAGATGACAGTCCACTGTGCTCATTGAATAATCTAAGAATCTAATTCACAGAGCGAAAAAACTTACAGATTCAAAGGATTCAATTAAAAAGAGGTTAATAACGAAATATTTGTCATCTGCAGATAATGCAGCTGTCCAAAAACACCAGATTATCAATAATCAATGGATCAAACAGAATAATTCTCAATTTACACAATAATCGAAACTATTCGACAAAGTGCATGAAACAAATCGACAATTTTTTTCTCATATTGTCAAACACAGCACACATTCTAAAGTAAAGTAATGGCCATATAGTTAACAGAAGTAGTAGTAATTGCTACAGTAGCAGAAATAGTAGTAACAATGATAATAACTATTACACAGATTTGTGCATCATGGATTCATGTTGATAATAAGCAATAACCTCAGCATCCAGACAAAAGTATCGCATTTGATAATGTGCCGTTCAGTGTTGTTCTGCCGAGCAAGGTATTGTAGGCTAACAACCGATCCAACGGTCATGAAAATCTCACACTAAGATGAACAAGTTCTAACTAAATAGCTAGATCCAACTGGTGTACGTACTTCTCACATGAAGTTTCCGTTTAATACTGGCAAAGTGTATCTACCAATTCCGCAAAGGGACCTGAATATCAGAAAGCCGTGGACATCAACATATAACAGAAAAAGCTTTTCGAATATAAAACCTCAACACCAAATGGTGTTTCAAACAAACCAACCTACAACTCAAAATTCATAAATGAAAGAATAAGCAATCATTTTCGTCACACAATTTGTTCCATTTCACTCAGCAGAACAAGCCAAACAATACCACAAATCAAGGAAAGCTGACTTACAGAGGATTTAACTAATTCTTACGACCGTCAAAACCGAAAAAAGCTGCTTCTGTACATTAAGGACAGACAAACCTTCCGTTAGAGAGGTCAGACCATCAGAAAATTTGCTATAAAATTCATCAACAGATATCTGCTGAAAGCATAGGCGCGTTTCAAAGCGACACAGCCGTGCCGAATCGAGGATAAATGTACCATCGCTCCGCAGAGCCCGACGAGAAAAGTTTGTAGCGTGTACATTTGTCATGAGCACACGGTTCATCCGCTTTGATTCTTTTACTTTACTCTACTTTGAACGTAAAGTAGCGCAGGACGTGGCCAGACGACTACGACATGCCGTCCTTAATCTCTTTTGACCCGTAGATTTCGGAGATGCTGGGCATTTCGGTGATCCCGTTCGAGGTACCCGACGCGAAGATGGTCGCGCGCGGAAAGACTTCCTTGCATCTGGCTCGGTAGCTCTCGAGCTCTGTCTCGCAGCTTCCAAACTCGCCAGTCTGTAGCGATTTTAGTAACGAGGCACAATTCTGAAAACGGATGACAGAAATTGCTGAAAAATGGAGTGAATTTAATGGTCTTGTTATGTTAGCAGACTGGCCACAAGACAGGACAAATGAGAACATTTCCCTGGGAAACATTCACTTGTATGACATTCACTCACATGGGTGACAGTCAATAGAATGGGTGATCATTTGAATGGGTGATAGTCACTTGTATAAGTGATATTCATTTCTATGGGTGACATTCATTTGTATGGTGATATTCATTTGTATGGGTGATATTCACCTGAATGAGCAATATTCACTTCTATGTGTGACACTGGGGAAACCCAGCAGAAACCTTAATATTCCTCAAGCAGTCATCTCAGAGAGATCTCCTGTTAAAACTTCCTGGGTAAATAAATCCCAAAGTACATCATAGTAAGCCTTACTGAGACTGTGCAATTCTTCATATCCTCGGACAGATTCGTAGCCATCGCAATTGCCTTGGCCTGTGTCGACGGATCCAAGCGATACATCATCTTTGCTCCTATAAGAACATAAGGCAACCACACTTAAGTCTGCATTGAAGCATTTTTGTAGAGCCATTACAGAAGAACTCACTGTAGCATCGGGACTAAGATTTCATACATCTTTGTGAACTACGGAAGGGATGAGTTATTATATATGATGAGTGTATGGAGAGAAAATGGCGGACCGTGTGTGATAGAGGCAAGTGAGAGGATATTATTAACAGCATTATTATTATTATTATAATTACTACTTCTATTACACCCCATTTCTATAATTTCTCCTAATATTACTATAATTACAACTTAATATAATTATCACTATTGTAATAACCCCTATTATTTCCAATTAATATAATTATTACAAGTTAACTATAACCATTATTACTATAATTACTAGAACTACAATAATTACTACCATCGTTATTAGTACTCCCTATAACTACAATAGAACTGGACTCGTTCCATAAGTAGTCTGCAGGGGTGGTATACTCACTAATTGTGACATGGATATTCTTGGCAGGTAGGATGAGAGGCAAGAATGTGAATTCAAATGAAACAACAAATAAAAGATCATGTTACCTGCAACTCGGTGAGGTAGGGAGTCCTTATACCGATCAAGGAACACGGAGTTGATGGAGGCCGCATCTTTGTCGCCAGTCAAAGGCAGCATCTCCTGCCTCAGGACCTCCTGTACAACGTTCGGAAGCTGCGTGTGCTTTTTCACTGCAACAACAAAGCGGTTGCCATAACAACTGCGTCACAATCACGCATAATTTCAGGCCCCTTCAAACAACGTATTGTGGTTGCAATTAAAAAATTTATGTAGCGCCTAAGCTTCTGCAAACCAAACAACAGAAACTAGGATCAAACAAAATGCTTTTCAAGATAATGCAATATAGAAGTAGAGAAAGACCAATAGGTGCTGTATTACAAATGAAAGTGTATATATGTAAGTATGCATGCAGCAAGATACTTAATATACTCTTTTAAGCACCTCACAAAAGGGCTGCACGCATGGGTATTTATCTATTTGATCTAAATAGATGAATATTATATATATTACGAGACTCTTAAGCATAAGATTCAATATAAGCATCTAGTAATAATAATAATAAAGCATCACTAATCAACAATATCTATCGATTGTTAGTAGACAGAAGATTACAAGTGGTGATGGAGAGACATTTCCACTAATAAGTCCGATAGTTACCCATCTGTAAGAATTCTATGAGACACTCGTGCAGCTGTGGATTGGTTGGGTCGACCGCTCGTCCGCGCTTCAGTGACTGTAGCATCAGCAGCAGCTTCCCTAGAACACAACCATCCAAGTGTAACAAATCCACGATATCGATTATTTTGCTTTACGTCGAGTCAATGCACTTCCAAATAGCAATCCTCTTTGCTGACAATAGTTGGCAAATGGGACCAATGGTGGGTTGTCCAGAAGGAACAGCTTGCCTAACAGCCTGCAGATCTTCCGCATGGAATAGTCTAAGCAGTAAGTACTATTACCACAGGTACTATTGTTGCTGTAATATAACAGAGTATTAATGTAGGATGCCATAGGAGCCTCTGACAGGTTATTATTAGCAGTATTAAGTACTATTATTAATTACAATTATTACTATCGTATTACTATAGTCATTACTAGGGACCGACTGGAAATCGCCTCAACATTCACATTTTCTGTAACTATTCGGAAGTATTCGCCTCGACAAATAGTAGACAGCGCAAATTTATAGATAGTTAGAAAAAAATTGAAACTATAATTACAAAATTAGTAACTTAATTATTCATTAATCATTATTTTGATTTACAATTTCCTCCTACAGATAAAAGGCTAACACTTAATAATGTTGTACCTGTAATCAGATGTGTAACAAGGTTTTGAAAAGTGGGGAGCATAAGTCATAAAATATTGCGCATGCTCCTCACTTTTTGAATTTTGCCCCCACATAAATTTGAAAAATGGGGGGCATAAATTATTTTAACAAAGGTTATCTTAAAAAGCCATTGGATAAACATAAAAAAGAACCGATTTGGGGGGCACTAAAACTGGGGGGCTTTGCCCCTCCATTTTGAAACTGGGGGGCAGGTGCCCCCTCTGCTCCCCGCTTGTTACATCCCTACCTGTAATAAATTAATCAAAGTAATATAAATGTAGTTAAATCTCATTATAAGAAGATGCTTAATTTTAAGCTTCACCTTATATGACTACGATTGATGAGGCAATGGTACTTGCTAGAGTGGCCGCTCTAGTAGTGACCCACTACTACTTGGTTTGTACCCGGATCCAGCAAATAGTACATTCAAATACTCGGATTCGGTACCCGGTGGAAATAGTCTACCTGGTCGGTCCCTCATTATTACTATAATTACTACCATTATTACTACTCCCTATAACTATACTCATTACAATAATTTTATTACCATTAGTACTATTACTAGAATTACTACTACAGCGACTACAATTCTCACAATTATTATGAGTATGTAATAACTACAATTATTATCATTATTACAATAACTACTATCACTATAATCACTACTATTATTACATATAAAATATCATAACTCTTTCACTGGTTGCACTCTGCTAATGCCAGTCCAGTCACAAGCCTGGATAAAAGAGGAGGGCGACGCTAATGGTCTACATTATCACACAATGTCGTTTAACTGCAATTACCATAAAATATCATTATCAACGAAAATGCTATAACTATATAAGAAATCGTTTAAAATACTACAGATATCGGAGGTCATTTTCTAAAGTACGGCTAAATCTGGGTTCTCTGTTCCTGACCAGACCACAACAGCGTTTGATTCGCAAGGATTATTCAGCGTATCACAACAACCGTTTTCAATCGTGTACCTTTACGAGAGTAGATCTTGAAGGCCAGGATGTGAGTCTGAATTCGCTTCACCGCAAACGTCTGAAGCGGCTTCAGAAAGTGAATGGCTTCCTCAAGAGGAAGCTCCGGCTGCAAGAACGGCAGGCATTGTACCGTGTCAGTCAATTTAATCATTAGTCAAGCTTAACATTTATAGAAGCATCCCCTTAAGAAGTCTACTCTGAGGCATTCCAGCCCAACCAAGGAGATACAAAACAGTCTTAAACAACTTATAAAATAAAGGTACATCACTCCTATTACATATACACTATCGCTTTAGCATTTTATATGAAAATAATGATGTCCGAAAATGCTAAACTAACAGTAATACATATTATTATTATTTCCGAAATTTGATACCGCCCTACTTTCAACATTTTTTGCTCAGAAGTGCACATACACGCCTCGACGGCGCAATTGCAGTTGTACTGCCGAGCAACGGTGCGCGAAGGACTTGCTCAAGGTCCCTACACAGTGACCGACGCCCCGGACGAGGCTCGAACCCACGCGCTCAGCACACACTGAACGTTACGGGCTGACCGCTCTACCCGATCGGCTACCGTGCCATACTGCATATGTATGAGAGTTGTTGATGATTGAATGTATAATGGTTTGAAATAGTAAACAATGTCTATTTTCTTATTAGCTATCAAGGTCAGTACTAATTACAGATATGACATTAGCTTAGTCCTGTTTACCAAAATAGATAATCCTGTTGGTATTCATCTATACACGTGTCGCGCCTTTATATACGACACATTGTCAACGTTCGTATAAAAAGCGTGACTTATAATTTACAATAGGTAAGTGACCATCTACAGGCTTTTCTCAAAGGCGACTGTCACAAAAGTAGCCAACTAAAAAACGATCGATTACATCACATCGCGAACAAGAACAGTACCACAGTACCTTAAAGTTTTGCTTCAATTGGCCCCATACTATAGAAACAACTCGCAACCATGTTTTGCTCGTAGCTGCCAAGCTGTTAATATCCCAGATTGCAACTAATCTTTTGATGGACTCAAGAAATCTACTGATTCTGATGAAGTGATAAATACGATGAATAAATAAGAAAATAATACCGCCACGGCTCGTACTCTCAAGCCAGTCCCAAGACTGGGGAAATGAGGAGGGTGACGTTAATCATCCCTCCATGACACAGCACCATCAAAAGGCTACTAGAAACAAATAATAAAAGCAATTTCAAGGTCAAAGCGATTCCAAAGATGACAGGGATTGTTACCCTGGCTAGTTTGTCTGGATTGAGTTCCTCCTCCCTCGGTCCCTCCAAGTCCGGATCCTGACCTTTCGTCTTGCTCTGCTGCTGCTGCTGCTGTTGCTGTTGCTCCTCCTGTTTCTGCTTCTCCTTCAGCTTTGCCTCCTGAATCGCCTTCTTGCGCTGTTTGCTCTTCAGTTTCTTCTGTTCGGCCGGAGTCAGGTTCTCTGCAGACAGACAAGACAACCGATCCTACATCATACTCGCAAACTTATATAGCTCAGCTTCAAAATCAGCCTATATATATATATACCTTCGTTTATTACACAAACTGACACAACGCAGTAAGTTACTTGAGGTGAGATTTGGTTGCCTTTGGCATAAGGTCAGAGTTCTATTAAATTCTATGTTCATTTCAATCATTCATTTCGAAAATTTATATAGCGCCTCTTCAAGAAACCTACTCAGAGGCGAATGTTCCTGCCTGACAACACCAAACTATAAGCGAAATGAATGGATCCCAAATGCCTGTGGTAAAAGGGAAAAGAAGGACCTCGAAGTTCCTGATGGAGCTTGACCGACCACTGCAAAGGTTTTATGGAGCATGTGGAAGTTAGTTTGAGCCATAAGGACAAGCAGGTCGCCTTGCATGGCAATGGCCCAGTATCAATAACACAGATGTGCTCTCCACACAAGCCAGAGTGACGTAATCACAACTATATAGAATTTATGTGGCATCTTCAAGATATCTAGTCATACCCAAATATAACTCGGAGGCATCCCAAATGTTGGGGAGTACATTCAACCATTTATTAAACATAGTTTCATCGTTAACAGTTACCTTGATCTAAATTCTTTCCATCGGTTTTGCTTGTAGTTGGATGGTCGTAAAGATGTAAGTAAATCTATAAACAGAATGTCACCTTATATTGATGCTTGAGAGATATCAGTGCTGCTAGCAGATACCTAAACAACGAAAATATTGTAAACTCCAGCAGCAAACACCCAGTGGCCCCTGTAGCTACTGACTTGATATTAAAAATTGTCGTAACTACAACCAATATCCTCTAGTTGAGGAGACAATGCAATTCAAGGTAAAAAAATACTGATATCTCTTAAGAATTGATATCTATAAAGTTATAAAAAAGCTACATGCATATTAATACAACTATACAGATATCTCGCAAAGACAGACAGTGTCGGATACTCTACATATTCATGCGTGCATACATTGACTTACCCTGTCTGCTGACTTTCGTTTTAGGTTGTACGATGCCCTTGTAGTGGTTAGGGCTTTGTATACGGTGCCTTATAAATTGGCATTGTCATTATTATTATTATTGTCTACACAGATTGAGGTCAAGATCAGAAGATTATAACTCACCTCGATTGCTATTGATGCAACTCTGAAATAGAACGTGTGACTACGAAGCACGTCCTCCAATCGCAGAAGCTCAACGTACGACCGCAAAGTCATCTTCCTCACGCAGTACGTGTGGAAATCGAACTGGTCCTCGATTATTTCCGTGAAATGCTGCACAGACAATCACAGTTTGAAACCAAAGAATTATATTTATGCAACTTTTTCAATGTACCGATTAAGGATGCTGAATTTAACAAATAATTAATCGACCAGGCATATAATAATTTTAATCAATTAATTTCAGCTTGTTCGCTTAATTTTTTACGTATTTCCTGTTGTAGAGAAGTCCATTTCTGGAGAAAATGTGATGAGCAATGATGACGTTAAATGTTATGATGAAGATAAATGTTTTCAAGTGGAAAATCAAGCAATCAATCTGCATTTAAGGTAAATGCTGACAGTACAGTGAAAGATGGCGACAAAATTAACCGTTTTCATTACAATAAACAATTAGCCAGCAATGTTTCACACACATCATGAAGTGTCACCTTCAGCACAAGGAATGAGTGAAGCTTGTTTTCGTAGAATGAAAGAAATAACTGACTCAATGACTAAATTTTTAGCAGTTTTTCACGCTTTACATAACATATTCCAAATTAACCAAATTTTATCTTTTAATGGAAGTGAATTAACATTTAGGAGAGAATTATTGATTAACAAATCCATCCCTTCTGGCTCCAGTTTTTTGAATAATAGCTTACATCTATACATCTGGGCTACTGTATTGATGCTATGGTTGATTTTCACTTGTACTTGTTTAATCTTTTAACAGCCAGCGCATAGGAAAACGTAAGACATAATCAATAACGCTGGTTGTTAAAGGATTAATGGAGAAATCACGCTAACTGGAAGCAATGAATTGATTTGATTTGATTAATCTTTTTGATCAGCACTAGCCCAAGTACTGATCCATCCTCCTGGAATAGTCTACTTTTACATTTACTCTGGCATTAGGCTCTGCAAAGCACACATCTTAAAAACAGTCTCATGAGCAATTCAACAAGATTATAACATTAAAACCCATTTCAACACTTTGACCTCTCTGTTAACCATCCAGCACACCGATCGCTAGACCAGCACGCACTCACAAAAGCAAAAACACGATAAAATTTTAAAAAACCATAGTCCAAACAAACAACGACGGCACCCAGAAACCCGAAATGGCGACACCTTACCCGATCGATCTCATGGCATTTCTTCAGCGCATCACCGTACTTTTCCAGACGCTGGTAGAGGGCGGCACATTCGAGTTCGAACCACATGCACTGCATTTCGTGCAGGTTATCGGCGGCCGCGATGCCCTCCTGTACCAAGTCAGAATTCAGAGTCAGGCATTTAATATCACACAGACAAAGGTGCAATGAAACCTGGGTCGTTCCAATGACCAGCATAGTGCTGCCGTTCGTGGACAGTCTATTCTCCTGTAATAAGTTGCCTAACTGTCTGTGATGGTCTCTCTTTTTACCCTCTTTTCTTTAACTTGGCTTGCGTAAAGTTTGTCATGAATTGGACATCAGTTCATCAGAGTTCTTTCAACTCTGTTTTCGCTATGTTCCCATTAACCTAACAGAGCTGAAATTTTGCACACATGTCACGCTTGCATGACAATGCAATGTATCAAATTTTTACAGACATAACTCAAAACTGATAAACAAATGACAATAAATGCAAAAAAGATATCGTTTACCCACTTGAAAGAGTCCTCCTTGACGAGCTCCACTGCGGCAAGTTTACATCATAAATACACTCTATGTAAATGGATTGATTGCACCATCTACCAGATTACCAAAAGTCAATAAAAGAGGGTTCCAAAAAACCCATGTTTTTACTTTCACTTGTTCTTTCTTCCATCCTTCCTCCTACAATCCGTCATTCATTCTTTCTTTCACTCGTGTTCTGTTTGGTAGCAGTTTTGTCGCGTTAGGTCGGAGTGCTTCTGGAGTCTCGTTTGAAGCGGTGGTCAATAAATGCAATGAAACGAGAGCGAAGCAATGAAACGAAAGCAATGCAACGAAAGGAGAGATATGCAACAAGCAACCGACCCGTGTGAATTTTGAGCACATGTCCTCTGCATCCTTCAGCATGTTTGCTCTCAGCATGTACTTGGCACACTTCGAATTGATGTATCGATCGGCCGTATCAAGTGACTGTGCCTCGTCTAAAGCCCGCACCGCCTCATAGATGTCGCCTGCGTGCTAGAGAAAACAACAAGCGTATTCTCAAGTCCCAGGTTAACGGTATATTTCACAGCTATTCTGGTTCTAAGAAAACAAAAATAAACAGCGACCACGATCAGACATTTCCCAACTCCAGTTAAGCATTCCACACGCACTGACAAGTCAAAAAAGTATTCTACACAACATTAAATCAGCAAAACATCCTACCCACACTTGTAAGCCAGCAAGAACCCTAGCCACACAGACAAGCCAAAGCCAGCAAAGCATTATGCCTACACAGCCAAGCCAGCAAGCACCTTAGCCACACCAGAAAATTGCGCTAGCCACACTGCTGAACCATCACAGCATTCCAGAGTTCAGCAGACAAAACAATAATAATAAATAATAACAATAATAATAATAAATAATTTTCGTTTAATTTCAAGCAATCAAACTGCAGCATAATCGCAAACACAGTATGAATGAATAAGACTATAACATCTGAACAACTAAAACAAACCTTGTAGATTTTGGCCTTGACAACATAGAGTTCGATGAGCGTCATCGTGTGATCGAGAGCCGAATTGATGTACTCGAGCGCCTTCTCAAACTGACACAAGTGGTCAAAGTGCTGAGCCAAGTAGTAATAAGTCCAGAGAAGAGAAGTCGGGCTCTCCTTCTCGACATCTTAACATGCAATGGCAACACTGCTCGTGAGCACAAGAGTTTCATCGAGCACAGTGTCACCTACCGGCCATGTTCCAAACAATCTTAGAAACCACATACCTTAGCGTCATTTGCACCTTTCTGCAGACTACCTCACTGCAGTGCACATTCATTCGGAGTTTCCACATCCCATACTTCCAAAGCACAACATAGAAGCCCTGCATTCTTGAAAATTCAGTTTATTATATGAGCCTTTGTTGTCTCTCTGTCTCAAAGCTGCTTGCAATTAAAAACAATTCTTGCTTAGATCTGCAGAACTTAACCTCTTAAATAGGAGTTATTATAAAGTATCAAAAACAATGTCACTTGTGATCACAAAAGCCCTTCCACATTTCATGTTCATCAAAGTCAATTGCCACAGATAATGACAATCATGACTAACACTTCCTAAATTATTACATGCCGATTTGTAAGGTACACGTTTATATAGTGGAACCTTATGGTTCCTTTGGGGAATTTTACTTTCCCAGTTGCCTCCCTCATCAATTCTAAGTTTCGTCTACAGCTCTTTGTCCAGTTGACACTTCTTGTTACATTCTATCATGCTATTTTAATTAAACTTGCAATACATTGGCTGTATATAATGTTCTGGTAATGAATACTGTGGTTGGAGTCAATAAAAATGATATTGATTGATTGATTATACATGTAATGTAAGCAGATATGATGAATTCAGCACAACTGAGTCCATTAGATGCACAAGTTTTTCTCAGTCGTCAGCTTGAGTCATATAAATGCCGAGTTCAGTGCACAATGTTTTTACTGTGATCTAAATCAGTTCAGAATGATGCAACTGGCAAGGTTGGCCTACCATCTTCATGGAACGCCTCGTGAGACTTGAGTGTTTCCACATAACCCAGGGTCAGTTCCTCGAGAACTCGAACCTGGTCAAAACAAATGCCTCAGCATGTAATGAAGGCACAGAACCAAGCTTTGTGGGACATGGTATAATAAGAACAGCACTGGGGGGTTAAACAGAATTTTAAAACAGCTAAATAAACTTGGCAATCCAGCAAACAGCAATTTAACAAACAGCTAAACAGCATTCTAACAATAGCTAAACAAAAAACTAAATAGCATTCTAGTAGCTAAACAAAGAGCTACATAGCATCTCAGAAAAACTCTGTAGTATAAAATATATAGCAAACAAAACTGTGATCTTCACCTTCTCTGGATCACTGTATAACGACCTGAGATTTTTGAACAATGGCGGAACTCCTTTGTGTAAGGACTGCGTCAAAAACTTGTCAACACTGGTTCGAAAATGATCACCTGGCAAACAAACAACAAATCGACCAATACACCTCATGCACCATTCTATTAACATACATTTGTAAGGATAAATTCTCTGCAGTCTCAGATGTGACCAATTCCCTTGGATAAAGACCAATTCCCTTATATAAAGACCAATTCTCTTGGAAATGACCAATGCCCTGTATAGTCTGTGATATGGCCAATTACCTTAGATAAAGAACAATTACCTTAGATAAAGAACAATTCTGTTAGAAAGGATCCATTCCGTGCAGTCTCAAATATGTCTCTTAGACATGGATAAATATTCTCTATAAATACAGTCTCATAAGAGACCAACATCTGAATAATCTGCCATAGCATTCTTCTACAATGAAAGCTTCTCATTCCACGAAAGAACCATCACCTGAAATGAAGTCGAGTGGAAGTCGCTTTGGAGCTAGTGCCTTGGGAGACTTCACCAACATCTCTTTGTAGAGCTTCTGCCTGTCTTCAACGGTTTCTATGGAAATGGAAGCAAATACGTCATCACATGATTGACAATAACAAAGATATGTTTACAAAGTAATATGAAGAAATTTCAATGTTAAGTTTTCTTAATTGATACTTAGTAATAGTTTACGTGCATTTAAATGTAACATGCCAGGACATGGCAGACGGTCACTGGTAGTAATATGAAGAAGATTTATACCTGCAATATGCAGAAATATCTTACCAGAAATACAAAGAAATTTCTTAGAAGTAACATAAAGAAATTTGTAATAGAACAGCCTCTAAAACAAATAGAATCTAATGATTTCTATTGTTGACACTGGCACAATACACAACGCGGATAAAACAGATATGAACACAGACACATACCGGGATTTAGCGCCTGCTCAAGACCTAAGTAGTAATTTGAATTCTCTGGATTTCGATCGAGAAGATCTCTGTAGACCGTGGATGCCTCCCCCATTCTCTTCAACTTCAGCAGCAACTTAGCTGCGTAAATACAACATGACACAATGACGTTCATAATAGCGTTTCCACCATCACAACGTGGGAAACAGCAAGTCATTAAAAAAATCAATATTATATCATAAAAAAAGGACGACCGCAATAATGAATTATAGAAATGAATTTCTGCCAGTGCGACATTTGGTGCATTGATTTTTCTTAATTGATACCAAGTAACAGTTTACCTGAATTTAAATGCAACACGATGGGACATGGCAGACATATGGCTAGACAGCTTGGGCTGTGCCAAACCGTGAGCCACATTCCCAGGAAGTCTCAGGCACTGAGAAGTGCAGGCACTTCGGCTTTAGTCTTTCGCTCACAATTGCTTAGTGACTGATGCTCAATCAAATTATAAAGACAATTAATAATTAGATAATAATAATATTAAGAGTAATAAAAATAATAGTAAGGGTAATAAATTTTACATGGAGTTTCTAGGTGTTCTTAGAAATAAGAACACTTGCCTCTCGTTTCGAGCACGGACAATCTGTCGACGATCTGCGTTTCGTACGAGGCCAGATGGCTAACGGCCTCATCTTCGAGGCCGGCCTCAACCATCACCATGTTCTGGTAAAGCAGCATTTCGCTATGTTCATAATCGAACGGCTTCACCTGCTGAGAAGCCACAGACAGACAGTGCGATCAGTAACACTTGATACAATAAAATATAATGCACCAATATCGTCTGGCATCTATAAACTCATACATTGTATTGTATTCACTTATTTCTGTAGCACCTCACCTAGTACCACCTAGTCAGATGTGAAAAGCCCTGTGGAAAAAGAAGTCCTAAAGGAAAAGTTTTCTGGGCGGTCAGTTTTGCGATAAACTGCTTGTCAATCAAACCTGAACTCATTGTGAGGGGCTCTAGTCAAGAAGTGCGATGTTCAAGACCACTGCCTGACAATTCCTTTCAGTTGAAATGCCTGCATGTCTCAGAATGGGGTTGGTATTGTCTGTCTGTCTGTCTGTCTGTCTCTACATATACCTATCCTGTAGGCCCAAACACACGCGCACAGCGGCAGCACAGGTGTCGTGGGATGAGGCTCAAGCGCGGGCTTGGTTAGAGGCGAATTGAGGAGGTGCGCTGAATGATGTGTAGACCCGCAAAGGAAGGACTAAGTACTTAGTAACCTAAATATACCTTAGCCTATAGCTGTATGGGAACAACTCAAGAAAAGTCTCCATCCCTCGTTTTACCTCAACCTTGATTCTTCATTAACCGACACCTGCACTGCGAATTCTCATGTCCTCGACCTAAACATGACCTTTTACCAAAAGCTTCTCCGTACGTTTTATATGATTCGTTCAGTGTTCTTTTCATCGGCACATAGGATTCACAAGGGTTTGACTTCAGGCTGATTTAAAAGTTACGTAATAACGACAGATATGCGTGTAAGTCAGAAATAGACTGAAAAGAATACTAGTTGAATGCTATCAAATGCTGCATATATATATATATATATATATATATATATATATTCACACATATACATATATAGAATATATATTTGTAAGAACTATGTAAAATATTCACGGAGAAATGTTTTATACAGCACTAGAAACATACGCCAACCGTAAAGAACCAGTGTAACTAACAGGCTGCGTTTTTCTGAACTCTTCCAGAATCTTAAGTGCCATGTCGTAGTCTTTCAACAGATGAAATGCCATTGCATAGCCGATCCAGGAAGCCTTTTGAGCTGGTCTCAGCACGAGAAGCTGATACCGTGTATCCTAGAGATAACAGAATGTTCAGTGTCAGTTAAGTCACAATATGGAAAACGTTGTTTGCAGATACCAAGAAATCAATAGTCGTATCACAAATACATCATAACAACACCATAATTGCAAGACTGACAAAACGCTCTTGTACGACGAGGTCAAGCAAATGAAGTCGCTACACTTCATACCCATGGTGGCTCCTCTTGGTAACACTGTAGTGTCTGGTAAAACATATGATGCTTTATTGTGTGAAGAATGTATCATATGGTAATGGTGAATTTAATTATAAGCATGAAATAATTATTACTGTAATTTGAGCAGTTCAGACAAAAGGTGCTTTATAAAAGTTCAGATTAAAGGTGTTTTATAAAAGTTCAGATTAAAGGTGTTTTATAAAAGTTCAGACAAAAAATGCTTCATAAAACTATGGATAATAAGTGCTTTATGAAACTTCAGATAAAAGACCAAGTGAGAAGAAGTTCACTTACTCTGTATCCTTCGAGGTCCCTCATTTGTACCTGAAGGAGTGACAGATCACGCAAGATCTGCAAGTTATCCTAAACAATCACAAAATGAAGTATATAAACAGGTTAACCCTTTAACGACCAGCGTTATTGATTATACCTTACACTGTAGTACATGCTGGTCATTAGAGGGTTAAAGCAGTAGCTTAACAGATTTTCAACATACCTCGATACTCCTCCCCACTTAAGAGCATTTCTGCACAGTACCTATATGGTATTAAGCTCAAGTATGGTAAGGTAGGACAAAATATGGTAAGCTAATTCATTGTTCTACGGCCAATTATTTTGTTGCTGCAATTAACAGCACAAAATATTGTTTATATCAGCTACAGGAGGCATCAAAATATACCAAATAAATGTTCCATTCAATTAAAAAACACCAATTATCAAATATTGATCAGTGTAATTACTGTAAATTTGATCAGAGTAATTTACCTTGTCCCACTTAAGAGCATTTCTATAGCACTTGATGGCTTCATCATATTTCCTGTCCGCTCGCTGCAGTAGACCGTAAGCATGCCAACCTATTGACCCAGTTAAAGAAGCTTCTCTTCCGGTTTTGAAAGGCTACCAAAAGCACGGCTTAGGTGCGTACAAATGAAAGCACACACAAAACACCAGAAGAACCACAGTCGGAAACAGAAGATGCCGGTCCAGTCCAGGTATAATCTAATGATTTCTGTAGGGCCATAAACAGTCAATGGCTGCTTCAGGCAAAGTCTGTGAGAAGAATCCAAAGGACCTTGAAGAAGCCCAGTCAAAACGAGATTGCTTGATCACAGAGAAAATACACAGTGCAGAGAAATATAAATATACAGGAGCTACATCAATCATTCAATCAATTGTTTTTTAATTCAGAGAAGAACAAAGGTGACAAGACTGCAACTTAATTTATAAATGATAATATGCAATTAATTGTTCAGTTCGTTCAAACAAGGCCTACAAAAACTAATACCTTTGTCATACAACCAATCATACTTCAGTCAATATGAATGACCACAACTAAAAAAATTCCGGTGTGAGCGTCAATCGAACTAAACACCTCTTCCTCTCACCTCCTTTCCTCTTGGAGAGGCGTAAACAATGACAAACATACACGATGAGCCGAGAATATAGCAAAATGAGGTGTAATAGGCGACATGGAAAAAAACAAACACACACATAAACACACATACATGTACACAAACATGCACATCTCTGCAAAACTAAATTGTATCCGGTAACACTTACTTAATTACTTACACTCTTTCACAGTCATCTAAAAGAGCCACAGCATTGCAATGGTGCAGATACAACAAGGAATGATTTCCGATAGTTTGAAAAAATGCGCCTTGAGCCAAATCGGGAGCAGTACAGCTAAATACAGACTCAGAAAATGCCGAAGCCATCTGGCTAATTACAGCCATAGGAAAAGATACAGACATGGCTTCTGAGGTTGTTACGCAGCCCTCGTCGGACGAATTCATACGCCTCTTCCTTTTTGCCAAGACAGCTCAGCGTCAGCCCCTTCATCGCCAGCGTTTCTGCAATCACATCATCATTACTGTTAATTGCTATTCCATATTGCTATTATTAAGTGTTCTTGTTAATTGTGATTGTCAATTGTTATTATTTTTTGTTAGTATTTGTTATTAGCATTTATTTTTATTATTTTTTTCTATCATTTGCTATTAATATTAATTGTTATTGCTAATTGTTATCATCAGCTGTCATTATTAATTGTCAGTATTAATTATTATTATCATTACTTGTTATTGTTACTTGTTATCATTAATTGTTATCATCAATTGTTATTCTTAATAAGCAACTTCTATAGTGCACACAAGGTGTAGGGCACAATAATGACCTAATAGTGTAAGCATAAAATGACCATATGTAATCACAAAAGTGGCAAAGCAATCAGTGACCTTCCTGCAAGCATAAAACAACTGAATGTAGTAATATAGCAAGATGAACCTTTAAAAAACTTATGACAACAAAAATTACTTATTGAAAACACATGCTTCAATAGCATCTATTGAACAACACTCAAAACATCTAAAATTACTCGAATTGCAATATAACCTTAATATTAATGATATGAGACAATGATTCATTACCTCCATGCTCAGCGAATTTTGAGTTGGACAAAATCTGTTTGGCAAACTTTAATCCATTTTTGTACTGCTTTTGTTCATAACACCGCTAAAATGCCAGAAAACAGAACAACTGCCAAATCAACTTCTTTAACTGACAAAAAGTTTTCCATAAAATCAATAATTGAAACTAACTTTCATAAAAGACTGAAGGCTTGCAACAGTTCATGCATTCTGCAACAGCTCAACTTTTGCCATAAAGCTGTATGCTAACATTTGAGAAGACTGGAAGATTGGAAGACAAAAGGATTGTACACAGCACAAAATAATAAGGTAGACACTGATAATTGCATATTTGTTTCTGTTCATCACAGCCTGCACAGATTGCCTCTGAAGGATCCTGAACTATATATTTACCACGGCGGCCTAAATAGATCATAACATTATTTAGCTTGACATTATCTTTATTGAGAACTGTTGACAGATATGCAGTCGATAATCTCAGTTTGACCTACACGATTTAATTGAACATCAGCCTATGTTACAAATCTCAAACTGGAATCGTGACTTCGCATTCATGATTGATTTCATGTTTGTCACTACCAGTGCCGTGACCTGAAAACTATGTCTTAAAGTCGACCTGCTGGCAATAAAAGCCCAGTTTTATCATCATCCCCATTTAGTCAAATCAAACCGGTACACCGTACATGACATGACCTATCACATTCCCCAATCCATCATGCAACAAAAACGATGTAAAGTCATTACCAAGATTCTTTTGAACAAAGCATTTTCTTTCGGAGGGAGATGATTGTTTGAAGCCATCGTTATCTACAAACGATAGAACTTTTGTTCGGAATTAAATCTAACACCGCAAACTCGTGTTATTACACACCTCGTCGCTTATAGACCGACGGCCATCTTCCCATGACGAAAGTCCCGCACACGCTAGTCCTAAAAAACCTGCTTTTATTGGAATTATTTCTTTCGATTTCAATAGTTTTAATTGTTACCTACTTTTTCACGCTTTCGTAAAATTATTGGGGTTAATAAAAAAAATAAATGCTGTAAATAAAATTACAGGCTTTAACGCCTATCACAGGCGATGGATTCGAAGGCCGGTACCAGAAGCTGTGTACATCTGTTATGTAGCCGCTAAAAAATTATCTGTAGGCTGTTTTGAGTGTTTTCTCATTTTCTGACAAGACTCATATTTTGACATGATGTCGTTGTTTTCAGCTCATGCAGCTGATATTATATATAATGATCTGGGCATTCTGGGGATAATAATGGAGAGTCGCCTTTGGTTGGAAAAATATGGTTGTGGGCACCGTGTCTGAATAGGTCAATGGAGGGACGATATGGAGGTAAGAGCAGGATCGCAACCAGAAAATTTTCCTGGGGTGCTCATAATAGCCGCTCATATTGCAAACGTCGAAGGCGTGACGCCGCGTACTGATAGTACCCCTACCCCACCCTCTTTAAAAAACTCGAGGGGTTTGGATCAATTGTGTTGGTCAACTTTACCCAGCATCCCCCTAGTTGCGCCTTTGCAGTGGTACCGTAAGAGTTAGTAAAGAATGGGCTGATGTTGTGCAAAACGGAGAAAAGAGTTTTGACAACTGTTGTCAGAAAGTTCAGAATTTATTTAAAGGGCTTCTTCATTTCTTCAGGAAATAGTATGAGTTTCGGTCGTTGTAGCATGAGGAAACGCTGCGTTTATAAGTCGCGAGGATGTGGATGATATATTCACGTTCTCTGTTTTGAAGGTTTTACAGAGGAACCTCCTCGTTATGAAGTGCTGGCAGCTGTTACATCTGGAGTGGAGGTAGGACTGTTGGTGAAGAATATGCTGAGGTTGTGTAAAGTGGAGATAAAATGTTTTTGGCGTCTGCTGTGTCAGCAAGTTCTAAATCTATTTAAAAGGCTTCTCTATTTCTTCAGGATTGAGTATAGTTTTGTGGTTGTAGTATGAGGAAGTGCTTTATAAATAAGTCGTGGGGGGCAATACTTGAGTTTAATCATATTATTCGCGTTTTTTTGTTTTAAAGAGGAAAGAATTTGAAGTGAGTATACGATCCAGTCTTCTCGTTGTGAAGAGCTGACGGTTGTTACATCCGGGCACTCAATGTAAACTCGACGTTCCTTGATCCCTATTTGGCGGTTGACATTTTTCCTTAATTAAGGGATCGATTCATATTAAGTTATTGATTTAAAAAACACCTTGCGACATAATAGGCCGATAGTAATGGCTACTTCGGAACTTGACAGACTAGCCAACCAACTGGTAAAGACGTCGATCGGCGACGGAGGCGTGGTATTGAGCATCGCGGGCGATGGACTGAAACTAGACGGCGAGGAAGATGGTAGGTAGACCGCGTATAACCTCGTGTTTTAGATTCCAGTAGAATCCTCCCATCCCCTCTCAACGTTTTATGATCTATGGGCACAATTGGTTGCTCAGCATTCTTATTCAGATATATAGTTTAGTTATTGTTGTATGTTATTGTGAATTAATCGTATGATCCCACGTGCGTGCTGATGATTCCATTGTCATGCCATCAACCAGCCCCGAAATCGAATTTCAACCGCTCAAACACGCATTAGAAACGAAAGTAAGGTATTGTACTGTACTGTAAACATGAACGATAAATGCACAATTACAATATCAGTGATTTGCAGTATTTTAGTGATACAGAATTATATTGCATGTGGTAATGGGGATTTATTATGAACCTTAACAAGTTGTGTTTATCTGCAGTTGCTAGGATTGTTGAAGCAATAGAGTCGAATACAAATCTCAGTACTTTGGATTTGAAAGGCAACACATTGGGCATCGATGCAGCCAAAGCTGTTGGCAAAGCACTGACAAAGCATCCCGAATTTAAGGTAAATATGAAATTAAGAATTGCAGCAGCTTAAGGTAAGGTGAGGCTTAATAATTGCTTACTAGTCCTCCAATCCTTTGACTGAGACATAAGTTTTGGAAAGTCTCCTCATAGGTTTCATGAGTCCTATACACTCACTTACTATGCTAACGATACGGATTTCTTTCTTGAAACATATAGATATTGATAATGAATCTGGAAAGGCCACTATTCATTCATTCATTGAGTCAGTCAGTCAGTCATTGAGACCATTGCAGCACCCTTCAAGGTACTATTATTGTAATTATTAGTAGTGGTAAGTAACTTCTGCATTACAAGTGTCTTATGCAAAATGCATCAACATCGGGGTTTCTACTCTGGGTGTGCGCATCCCCAACCAAAGTGTGCAAACAGCTTTCAAGTGTTTGTGAATGTTGCATGAGGTACCAGTGACTCAGAGGGACAAGCAGAACTTGTGGGAGGCTATTCCAGGTAAGTGATAAGGCTGAGGTATGGTGGTGGTACTTGCATTGTCATTGCAAAAACAAGGAGACTAATTGAAAGTAGGGTATAACCGGAAATTGCCTCAGACACTCGCCTCGGCCGAACATCTCGTTTTCGGGACTACTCGGAAGTATTCGCCTCGGCAAATAGTACACACAAATAGTTAAAAATAAAAATAAATAAATTTAATAATTTTTTTAGAACATTTAGCAATCTAAAAACGAAAATTATAAATTTAAAGCCTTACTAGTTATTACAGGCAAAAAATTTATTTTGCTGATTTTTCATTATGCAAAAGTGACGAAAGTCTAAAATTGTAAGCTTCGCCTGTGGTTGGTACTTGCCGGGCCAGAGTTGCCACTATTATTCGGTTCGTACCCGGATCCGGCATATTAATAGTGCATCCAAATACTTGGATTTTTCACCTTGTCACCTTGTGCTGTTATTTCTTGGAAATCTAGCGACCGCCATGACCAATCCTCCAGTTTTTTCTGTCCGAAGTAGCATCTCTTAATTCCTCCAGGCTCATTTAAGTTTTTTCATGTATTCCATTCATCTATTTTTTCCTTGGGCCCCCTCTTTTCTTCCTTCCTCCTCCACATGCCAGCATCATTTCCTTTTCCATTCCATTTGATCGCATAACATGTCCGAAAAACCCTAGCTTCCTTCTCAACGCTGTCTCATCATTCTCGACTCCAATCTTCCTGCGCACTTCTTCGTTTGTCTTCTTCTCCGTCCATGATATTCTCTGCATCTTCCTCCATATCGGATTTTTACTCGGTGGTAATTGTCTACTCTGTTATGCCCAAAATTGAGAGGTTCCAAAGAGTGACAGAGAGAAGACTTGCTAATGTTGTGCGATTGCTGTTGATTATATTCTTCAATGCTTCGTGTGATGCTATGTGTTAACGTACTGTACGACGTCGTGTTATGTGTTAACTTTGTAGAGGGCATTATGGAGCGACCTCTTTACAGGTCGTCTAAAGACAGAAATTCCAAATGCCTTGGTTTGTTGTAATTTCTTTCAGTCTTTGATTATATTTTATGAAGTTCAAATAAAGAACCAAGCTGATAAAGGAATTGTTCTGTGAAATTAAGTCGATTTTGTCGCTTTCCAAACTGTAGTTTTAACAACCAAGTTTAAATATGATGGATATACCTTGAGAAGTCTTGTTTTTCTGTTGGTTCTAATCTTATCTAATCTACTAGTCTGATCTGTTGACATTTATCACTGTTACTAATTGCATATCTACGTGAGGACTATTCTGTCAATCGACTGCTTCAAACAGTCATTTGATCATTTGAGTAAAGAACCACCTGGGACAGTCAAACCACAGCTCAAGCCTTTTATTTTAAAACTATCATTTGACTGTCATTGATTTTTTTAAACTTATATTCAGAGAAATTTTTTTTAGCTTGGCCAACCTGTGGCACTATATAAATAATTTTATTATAACTTTTTTATTATCATTATTACTATGATGCACAATGCCAAAAACTCATTGTGTCCTGGAGAATCCAAGTCAAAATCTGATAGGTCAGAGACCTCAATAGCACAGCTACAAGTTGCATTACTGTTAATAATTGAACGACATGGATGTGCATAGCATATGTTTTTAGCCTGGACTGCAAATCTAGATCTTTGCACGGTATTTGCCTTTTCATGTGCATTGCGATTGAACGTCCACACAGGTTTTTGCATCAGACCAATATGTAATATTGATCATCATGATGAACTGTGGGTTACAGCTTTTACAATGATTTATTTTTAGAAATTCCTGTGTAATGGGTTGATTGGGGCAGGGGCTTCACTGGTCGAGTTGGATCTTAGCGACAATGCACTCGGTCCAAACGGTATGAACGGGATTGTCGACTTCCTCAAGAGCTCCTGTTGTTTCTCGCTGCGAGAACTCCGGCTCAATAACGACGGACTGGGCCCAGAAGGCGGAACGGTAGACAGTTTGTGTTTAAATTATAGGCTTTACGTACGCCTTTGCATTGTTATAATGGGCTTCATTATGATGAAGTTCTGGTATTCGAAATGGACGATGGCTCCCTCTTGAGCTCTGTCTCCTACCTGGTAGAACTCCACTTGCATTTTAAATTTATCTGAAATCTGTCCTTTTCAGCCGAGGGTTAGGCCGGGAGCGCCTCTGAGTAGAGATATCTTGGAAAGTGCTATATCAAGTCTTATTGATTGATTGATCGATCGATCGATTGACTGTAGTGCATACTGCATAGCTGTCGGATTGCTTGGTGCGTAGCCAGGTTCGAAACTCATCTAAGATGGTCGCCGTATATTCCCTTGAGTAAGTTCTACACTCACAATGGCTCAAGGCTGTCGATTGCTGCTTGGTTGGTGCTTTCTCAGACTTACTTCTTCAGTTTGCCATACTAGAGGCATTTACAAATGCTTGATTAACAATACAAAAATGTGTATGTGATTGAACTTAATTAATTTGTTTGAGACTTAACCTGCTTCTTACACAGCCAGCTGGCATTTCGTTCTTTGTAGTCTTTTGATTTCATTGGATGTGATTGTTTGTCTTAGATGTTGGCAGACAGTCTGCTCGAATGTTACGAGGCCAGCGTCAAGGCCGGCAGACCGCTTGCCCTCTGTGTTTTCGTGTCAGGTCGTGGCCGATTAGAAGACGAGGGCGCAAAGGCTCTGGCAAATGTCTTTAGGGTTGGTATCTGATTTATTTAGCTTCTGATCAATTTGGTCCTTATATTGTGCAAATTTAATTAATTCTTAGAAGCAGAAACAAGACAAATATATTGAGTTTTTGCTGTTTCTCTGCTGTCTTCTGTAGAGTGTCAGGCTGCAGCCTATATCTGATAATATGTTTTGGCCAGTGATGTTGATTGGTCTTGAGGACTATGGGCATATTATTAAATATTGTTATCATTATTACTCAATTATTATTATTTTTATTGATTTAAAACAAGTATAGGATCATTATCTAATGCACAAACTATATGTAATTGTGGTTGAACATTATAGAAGCATTACTCAGCAATTCAGAGTTGCTCCCGACCTAAGTCGGTGCTATCACTAATGAATTAAATGGACTGCAGGCGTTTCCGGAACAGGGGAAGAGTAAAACTGGGGTGAAGAAGCCACTATTCCTATGGAAGTTTGATTGAATAAAGGAATAAAGTTTGAACGAATAAAGGAATAAAGTTTGATCCTGATTGTCTTGCAGAAGATGAAGACCCTCGAACAGGTGGTCATGCCACAGAACGGAATCAACCACCGAGGCATAACCGCTCTTGCTGAAGCGCTCGTGTCGAACCGCAACCTACGACATCTTAATCTCAGCGACAACACATTCACAGAGAAAGGCTCTGTATCAATGGCCCAGGTATGATTTGGATTTTGATTGGCCACTCCGATCATGATCCTTTGATTGCAATTTCATTCTGTTCAACCATTGATTTAAATGTGTTGGCATGGCATTGGCACTATAGAAATCATTACATCAGAGTTTAATTTGTGTAATTGTGAGACTTTATTTATATTGTTGGCCATACGAATACTTTACGTTTGTTATGCCATTATGTTCCAGCAAATTTTTTCCACTTGACTCTATGATGTGTTGTGAGGCATGTCTAGTTCTGCACATTGTACAACAGGTTGTTCTTTTCAAGCAGAGGTGTAAGGAGCTGGCCCGTGGGCCATTTGTGGCCCGCCGACGATATATTTCTGGCCCGTGGAGCCTTGTCCAAAGACAACACAATTGAAAATAAAGGGGCTAATTTGTAATTTTTAAGACTATATGAGTTTTCTGTGATGTATGTAATTGATAATGCATATCAGAATCATGTTATCAAAGCCCAATTCTATTTTTTTGTATGGCCCCTCTGAGATTCCTACCAAATTTTTCTCATGAAACTTTGGCATTCTAACCTGCCACTTGCTGGAAAATATTGCTATTTGTCACCATTACAAAAACGTTTGACACCTCTGTTTTAAAGCGAGGTTTTGCGCTGATTCGACCACATCTTGTGTGTGCCTGATAATGATTCACATGAGTATTCTGGTATGGAAAGTTTCCCAGCAGGTCAAGATTAGATTGGAGGGTTGAAAGCGTTTTGCGTTTTCAATTGCCAATTGGGATTTTTTTCGTGTCTTTGCTGATATGTTTTCTGTTCTCTTTTAAGGTTATTCCAAGTCTGAAGAAACTGGAAGTGATTAATTTTGAGGATTGTCTCATGAGGAAAGAGGGAACAAAAGCTCTGGCCAATGCTCTTAAAGATGGTCACAGAAAATTAAAGGTTGGTAGAGTCAGTTGTTCGTCTAATTAGCAGTTTAAAAGTACAGTTTTATCTGAGGGAATTGTATTAAAGAAAATCTGACACTTTTTCTTAACGTATGCATTCAGAAACAACAAGTTATAAAGTTAAATTTAAATAAATATTTTAGCATTTATTTTTATGACGCTTGCCCAAAATGGAAAGGGCATTGTGGATAGACACATGCATACAGAAGAATCATGGTAAAGATTTTCTGGCTATTTGAATTCAGCATCATACATACATACATACATACATATATATATATATATATATATAGGTTTTTTATGAACTCCTACACATCTAGACCAGCAAGGAGCACTTCTGGTTCTAATGCACAAATAGTGTCTAGGTAAATGCTTTTTTCATAATTGCAGTTGATATTATATACATGTCTTGGTTGATATTGCCTTGTAGTTTCTTAAAAGGTATTTTGTATTTTTATAGGTATTGAAACTGGGTGGAAATGAAATCGATGCTGAAGGGGCATTGGCCATAGCGGATGCTATGTCCGGCAAAGAGGAGTTGGAATTGCTCGATCTTAATGGTGAATATGAAATATCACTTATATTTATTATTAGCCAGGTACTTGTTACGCTTATTTATAAATTCGCCTCAAGAATGAAGATATTCCGGCTGAGAATAGTTGGAATTGCTCAATGTGTATATGAAATATAATTGTAATATTTGTATTAACCAGGTGCTTGTATCGCGAATTTGTGAATTCACCTTCACTAAAAGTAGTAGATAGGGACCGACCGGAAATCGCCTTGGACATTCGTCTCGGCCGAATATCCCATTTTTTTCTAACTATTCAGAAGTATTCGCCTTGGCAAATAGCACACACACAAAAATTTGGAGAAATCCACCGAAAGACAGCAGATATCAGGCTATACCTCTCGATTTATGACGGCCGCATGCATTAATATTGATCTACCCATAGTCAAATATATATTTTGCGGAGAAATCCACCGAACTTCTCCGCCGAAAGACAGCAGATATCAAGCTATACCTCTCTATTTATCACTCGTTTTTGATTTTATGGGTTCGACTTATATTCTAGCCGTCAATTTTGGACGATATTTTTGTCCAAAAATTGCACTTCGACTTATACTTGAATTGACTTATAGTCGAGTATATACGGTAATCATACAGTTTCTAGATTTATGTATGCAGTATTAGTGAATAGCATCTATGTTTAATTTATAAATATTATTGTTGTTAATTTTTTTCAGGTACATCATTATTTAGTTAAATCACATTATAAGAAAATTCTTAATTTTAAGCTTTGCTATAGCCTACATGACGACGATTGAGTAGGCAATGGTACTTGCTGGAGTGGCCGCTCTAGTGGCGACTCGCTACTACTCGGTTCGTACCCAGATCCGGCAAATAGTACATTGAATACTCGGATTCGGTACCCGGTGGAAATTGTCTACCCGGTCGGTCCCTAGTAGTAGATTATTTTAGAATTGTTTGCTAAAGGATATTAGAGACAGAAAAGTGTTAATCACGAATTGGGTGATGACAACCGTGCCAAGGCATATTAACACTTGTCTTCACTGGTCTAAAACTTAGAACTGCTGTTTGGAATTATGTCAAATCGTTTAATAACTGTTAAGTATTCTGAAATTTTACAATAATGGGAATTGCTACTAGGACTTACATTTATTGTAATGTGAATTTGTAATGTTTAATAATATAATTGGTTTAAATATTCTGATTTTTGCAACATTAATTTACAGTAATGAGAATCATGCATCTTGACTGCCTGATAGATGCACAAATTATTTAACCTAATGGTTTACTTTTTTGCAGCAAATCAGTTGGGAGATGACGGTATAGAAAAACTTCGCAACATAATGGAGGGAATTGGAAGACTGGACCAACTGGCTTCGTTAAGGTTGGTGTCTTTATTAGCTGATGAAGATTTTACACTTGAATGTCACATAAATTTGATTAAAATTGTACTGAATGAAATACATTAAGTGTTTTATTTTCCCATTTAGGTGGAAATGATCCTTCAGGATTTAGAAATTGCCCGAGAGTGTCGGGAGCGCCTCTCGCTTAAGGTGGTTCTATATAAATATTTTATTATGGTTAATGTATTGAATTGGTCTATTTCAATCGCTGGGCATTCGAAAAGGTGGCTTGTTTTGTTTTTCGAATTAAGTAATTTATTTCAAATGAGTTTGAAATTGGCCACCCACATAATTTGCAGTGGTAGAGGAAGGCACCTGGTGAATTATGTATCCGTTGATAGGCTTTTGATCTTGTTTTAGTGAGGACGAGGGATCAGAATGTGAGGATGGAGACAATCATGGAGACGACGATAGAGCTGATGATGATGATGATGTACGTAGTAGCAATTTTTCTTGCTTTCTTCCAGCTAACAGTTCTCTATAATGGGTCTTTGTAATAGGTCTATGTAACAAGTCTTTGTAACATGTGTATGTAACAGGTCTATATAAAGGGTGTGTCTGTAATGGGTCTTTGTAAAAGGTTTATGTAGCAGGTGTCTGTAACAGGTCTTTGTAACAGGTCTCTATAACAGGTTTCTGTAATGGGTCTTTGTAAATGGTCTATGTAACAGGTGTCTGTAACAGGTCTTTATAACAGGTATATGTCACAGGCCTATAAAACAGGTGTCTGTAATGGGTCTTTGTTAAAGGTCTATGTAACAGTTCTTTGTAACAGGTGTATATAAAACAGGTCTATGCAACAGGTTTATATAACAGGTCAGTATAACATGTGCTTGTAACAGGTCTATATAACAGGTCAATATATCATAATAACATGTTTCAGGTGTCTTAACAGGTCTTTGTAACAGTTTGCTGTTACAGGGCAATAGCTGGTCACAAGTCTCTATAACTGGTCTGGGTACTTTCACTGAAAATGAGAGTGGTTGTTAGCTAATTAACCTAGTGGCTTCTATAGCGCCTTTATCTACTCCGCAAGGCATCAACAAAAGGTGAACCAATGCCAAGCCACTAGTATGAGACTCGCCTGTATAGGTGGACTACATAGCTTTAATACAGTGCCTACACAAATATGCAGATCTGCACATACAGATATGCAAATACGAACATACAGATATGCATATGCACACATACAAATGTGCCAACAAGCACATACTCGATAGTTTGTGTTATTTATATAGTCTGACCTTGAGCCAGAGGACGACGAAGACGGCGATGAGGCCGTTGGATGTGGCCTGGAAATTCGAGGACAGGGCCTCACTCCAAGGCCAAGCGAGAAACCGGTTGGCTTCACTTCTTTGTCGTAGATCAATTGTCCATCCGAAACCAGTTCTTTGATTCTTTTTTGTACTGTTGTTGTGCCATTTGAAGAACTCGGTTTTTAATTTTAAGCTCAAAAATAGGATAAATAAATGTGATATGCAATAGTTCACTGCTTCTGTGGTGCCATCTATCACCCAAGTTTTGTGGGCTCAGTTGCTCCGCTTGTCGGACTGCCACTTGCACAGATCTGGGAACCTCTATATTCCAGTCTTGAGTCAGCCGGGTCTGCGGCCGAGCTCGGCCGTTCGTGGAGATATGCCGATGCACTGCATCGGAGTATCGTCGACTCGAGACCATCTTGGCATCTCAGATCATTGTCAGACTCATATTGCTCTTCAACAATCATTTTCAAGCCATTTTCAGACATGTCTTGAGCTGTTGGATATTCGTGTCTGCATCAATCTTTTCTAGTTGACGTACATCGTTAAGGCGTTGAAAGGGTACTTATGAGTGGACCTTAGGGCCCATTCATATATTATGTATGCAAAAATCGGATTTTCGGGCCCCCTCCCTGTTGCACTGCATACATTTCGTGGACCCTCCCCCATGCATACGCACATTTGAGCTCTACCCCCCCCCCCATTGCAAAGGTTAAATAGCTAAAGACATCTATAAGACATTGATTTTACCATAGGCTATTTATTTTTGTTGAGCATCATATTTAACAGCTTCAATTTGTTAACTGTTATGAAGAAATAAAATGCTAACAATACTTGCATTTTAAAACTTTAATGCTACATAAAATTGATTAAGCAGGAATTTAGTCTGTGATTGGGTTTACAGTTCTCATTTTCATATTCTGCATTGTGGACATCATAATTAGACAATTATATTTGCGTACGTACATATTTTCGGGACCGCTCCCCCACCATGCGCACCCGTACGCTAAATGGCCGAAATTTGAAACCCCTCCCCTCGCTGCGTGCATAATATGTGGACGGCCCCTTATCTTATCCTTATTGGTTTCCATTTACTTGAAAAATTTCTGGATTGATACAACCTTAGATTTTGTGCATCATTTTTTAACCCCAATGTTTTAAAAGAATTACAATATAGTATGTTGCAAAAACGTGACTGTTCTTGTCAACACGCAAAAGTTGAAACTCATTTACAGAATTGTTTCTTGTCCTTTTTAGGAATCGAGCCTTGCGGACGAACTGTCCAACCTGAAGCTGTGATTCTAGTCGAACTGTATGCTTGGATAGGCACATGCACACGCTTTCTGACTGTTTCACATACAACGTGAATTGAATTTCACTACATTTGCTGTTAAACTTGATGGATGTAGATTTATACGCGTCTGAAGGACGGCGCTTTTGTTACTTTACATGTAAACTTTACATAGTAGATATCGGTACAGAGGCGGTTTTTTGCAGTTTACAGTGTAAATTTCTACTATAATATTATATTGTCTACTAGCTCTTTGTCAGTCTCAGTGCACATTCAGCATGCTCATCAAGATATCATTTCATCATACTATGCAGATATCTTGTCATTGTACTATTTAGATATCTGGTCATATGTCATCGTACTATCTAGATATCTTGTCATTGTACTATTTAGATATCTGGTCATTTGTCATTGTACTATCTAGATAACTTGTCATTTGTCATTGTACTATCTAGATAACTTGTCATTTGTCATTGTACTATCTAGATTTCCTGTTACTTATACTGTTTGTGAGTATCATTATTGTTACAGTTTTTGTTCATCTTTTTAAAATATTTCTCCTAGTCGTTTTTAGGCTTCAGAAGTGTTTATGTCGATAGCTGAGTTGAACTTTAATTATCGGCTCCATATGAGAAAGGCTAATCGAAGTTCCTTGTGAGCTTACTGTAATATATACCACGAGTCATTTCGAATAGTTCTGAAACTATTTACATCGATGGTCAAGCGTATTTACTGTGCTCTGAGATTTGGGCTTTGATTCTGCTTGTTTAAAACCTGCTGTGCTGTGTGCCAAGCAAGCAAGTGCTGCCGACATTTGAGAAGTGCAGATATGAGGTTTTATTGGGAGCACTTCTGTGTAAGTATTGTTGAATGGGTTATTTTATGTCAAATTCATCTGAGAAATTTTAGACCGTTATAAGCATATCCGGTTTTACCCGTTATAAAGATATTGACTATATGGGAAGATTCTGGGTTCGTCTTCTAACTTTTTTCATCTCATCAGTTTTTATCTGCTTTTGTCCTATCTTTACTACTTGTGTGAAATTGTTTCAAAACTTATTTTTACTGATTTTGGTCATCCTGTTTTGCAAACGTATTTTCTGTCGAATAAACTAATAGAATATTTGAAATTTAATTAATTTTCTATTTGACTTTTTGCAACAAATCTGAGCAAAAGTAGCAACAGATGCCAAGGCCCAAGCTGCTGCAGGGGTTTTCCCCAACTGCAGGGTCCAAATTCCCACCAACAGGGACTATGTCCCCATTCGTGATCTCCCTTGACCCCTGGGAGACGCCACTGCCAAATCCAGGAGCTTCACCTACGTGGGCCCCACATCTGGAACAGCCTCCCCTTTCGGAAGGAGCTGCTCTCTCTCCTCTGCTTAACATTTTCGTGTGATGACGAAATTCGTCATTAACCGAAAAATAGATAAGATATAAACGTCATGTAACTAAGTTTTCCCAGGGAGTTTGGCAAATTGACTACTCTGGATCACAATTAACGTTTTCCCAGGTTCAGCTGAAAATCAACCGATTGAACTTTCGCCGGAACTACATTCTGCCGGTCAGTAGTACGTATAGATATATTCAATCGTGCACGCGACTTAATAATTAATTAAACCGCCTGCATTTAATAAATATCGAATTGAACGCATTTCGCCAGAAAGAAACCCGGACGGTGAGTATCTATCCCTCTGGTCACGTTCTCCAAAGCCAGTCGTTAGGTCGCAGAACACGGCCGTCATAATGAGAACATATATAAGACGCCGCACAGCCTATCTCGACCGTACTTTGAATTACAGATTTTGCGACATCTTAACCTGAGGTCGTCGTCGGTGTTTTTACGGCCGGGCGGCGATGGGCAACGAGGCAGCCGGACGGCCGTGGAGGGACAGAGGCCATTAAACGCGGTGGTCGGTCGGGATTGCGGGTTGGGGGCGCGTGTTACGGATCGATTTTGGAGAATCCATTTCATAATTTTGAGGCTCACAGTTGTACATCATCCGCAGAGGGGAAATGTTAGGGCCTCTTCACCTACCGTGATCGAAATGAGACATTAGACATCTCTGTTAAATAATAAGTGTTAAATAGGCGTTAAATAAGACAAGGAAAGGAGGTAAGCGTCAGACAGATTGATTAAGGTGGCTTTTTAACCCAGACATCTCGGTATACTGTCCAACGCGCTAATCACTAAACTATCAAACATCCCAAAACTTCCGGCTAAATTGAAGAGGCTGCGTCAAAGTCACGATACATAGACCTACACACAAACTCGCACATACAGATAGTAGGCGTGTGTTACCTTTGTGGCATGCATGTTACCTTTGCGTCATGTATGCTACCTTTATATCATACATGTTTACTTTATGTCATGTAGGTTACCTTGTAACTTTTCGT
Source organism: Bimastos eiseni (assembly GCA_959347315.1). Taxonomy (NCBI): domain Eukaryota; kingdom Metazoa; phylum Annelida; class Clitellata; order Crassiclitellata; family Lumbricidae; genus Bimastos; species Bimastos eiseni. The sequence goes on along the minus strand of OY365816.1, from coordinate 14,599,170 downwards.
TTGACAGTTGTAATTAACAAATTGTGCATTATTTTCCTGTCAATATTTTGCAATAAACCGGCAATGATTACGTCAGCTAATGGCGCTGCCATCCTGTCCAGCCGGGGCATAATCATATATGCACATTATCTTGAATTTATAGATAGTAAGCCAGCATGAGCCAACGAGTGGTCCAGCGTGTTTGCCCAGGCAATATAGTCCACACACTTTCCATCGCGATCCAGTTGTCGCCACGATTGGACGCACACACCAACGCACACACACAGAGATAGAGAGACAGACAGACAGACAGACACACTCACACATGCATACGCATACGCACACACACACACACACACTCAGAGGAAGCCTACATAGCTTCGTTTTTGTCTCGTTTGTCTTGCCATTCGTTTCTCACATTTTATTTCGATATCATTGGCGGCTTTTGGGTTACCACGTCTGTTCTTCGATCTTTACATTGGCTTCCTGTTTCCAAGGTGTTGACCCGGGAAGCCCTCAGCAGGGTTGGGTCGGGAGCGCTTCTGAGTAAATGGTCGAAAAAGGGCGCTATATAAATCCTAGTTCACAAACTAAACAAAGATTTGGTAACTAATTTCGCCCGATCAATTGTCATTCCTATGATACTTTCAAGTTTCAACCACAACCAGATGGATGACGTCACCAATTTATACAGCGCAAACTTAAAAATAAGTGAGCCTACTATATGTAGGCCTATATATGTCGTGGTCTGTGCCACTGATCTTAATATTATATCTATGCTCTGTGCGAGTATGTGTGGCGTCTATGCATGCATAGGTTTATATACAAGTAAGTAAGTAAGTATAGTCTTTGATGCATAATGCATTCTGAATAGCCTGCCGCGAGGGGTGTCTTACAAATGTACAAATAAGATGTATTTATGCATGTATGTATGTTTGTAAGTATGTACCTACATCTATGTATGTAGGCTGCGCATAGGCGTATGTAAGATTAAGTTAGGCCTACATGTATCTTCAACGTGTTACGCTATTCAAAGCAAATGCATTGGAATCTGTATATAGACAATACACCCGAACGCTCTCCGCATTTCGTGTGGAACAGAGCCGAGCGCTGTACACATTGTGTCTGCAGTAGACACGAAATATATATATATATATATATATATATATATATAATTCGCAGTCATTTTTAGCCGTAATATAGGTCCTACGTCATACGACACAGGTACCCGGATGCACCAGTAATTACTCGTCTACCTGGCGCCTCAACGAGGAACTGAGTACACAGGGTCAATACACCCATGCGCTGCGTGCGTAATTTGCGTATACGAGTAGGTAGGTGATATTGAGTAGATATCTTGAAGGGGCGCTATATAAATTTTCGATAACATATAATGTCTGCATACAATTCGCGGCTATATTGAACTGTTTTTATGCGTCGTTATGTGTATAAAATATACATGCATAGTATTGCATACTGTTGCATACGACTCTGAGAGAGATACTGGACGGTTCTTGCCGTAAAGATCAAATAACTCTGTTCAACCACTTAATTATAAATTATGAATGCAGACGTACGTTTATATGGCCTTATTCAGACGCTTTTTGGGAGGGATGAATATGCGCTATATAACTTATGATTTAGAAATTATATATATATATATTTATATATTTATATATAAGAATTGGATAGGAATGAATGAATATAAATTAAGCTATATTTATATACATTCTAAATCTTATTCATGGTTATTTATCCTTAACGTTACTAGTATAATAAAAATTATTATTTGGTTTATCTCTTGAATTTCTCAGCTCAGAACTGAGCAGTGAACTGGATTGGGAACAGATCAGTGATTTGGAATGTGACCCTATCACATGATAGCAGTGAACTGGAGTGCGAATATATAGAGAGCGGCGACTGAAGGGCCACGAGACAGACTTTCCAAACGTTTATGGTCGACTGATATCTAATGTCCTCGGCTGCTGTTAAATTGTATTACCATGGCAACAGGTTAAATGCGTTCGTTTTAATACGTTGGGTTACAGAGTGCACGCATGTGATGAATTCACAAATTCAACGCCTGAAGAGGGATTGCTAGTAAGGTCAGACAACGTTGTTGTTGTTGTTGTTGCTGTCGTAACATAGATAGACAAATTGTGTATTTGACGGGTTGGGGGGGGCATCTCCTTAACTTTTTGACCATAATTACCTAAAACAGAAAATTCGGACACTTACGCAGGAGGCGAATTTGGGTGAAGCAATAAAAGGCACCCTATTAAGTGGATAACGATAGATTGGTAGATTGACAGATGGATGGATAGAGGGATGGATGGAATCAATGTATGGATGGATAATTAGATAGATAGATTGATAGATACATGTATGCACACATACATACATACATACATTCATACATACGTACGTACATACATACATACGTACGTACGTACGTACGTACATACATACACACATACATACATACATACATGCATACATACATACATGCATACATACATAGATGCATACATACATAGATGCATACATACATACATACACACACGTACTTACTTGCCTACATACATAACTTACAATCCATCAATAAAGCAATCAAGTTTCACGAAGCATTGAATTAGACCAATCCATAGACAGATAGCAATAGGGAAATTAACCAAAACTCACAAAGGGGATCGTGGTCACGCTATAGCATTGTCACAAAGATCATCAACATCGGCCTCCTCCTTTATCCAGGCTTGGGACTGGCACTGTCAGATAGTGAACGGTGGCGGAAGACGGGGTAGTTCGGCCGCGACTCGGCTCCATAGACCCTACACTATATATGACCAGAACTAGTCGAGAATGTTCGAATGTGAGTGTATATGGGTGTGGGTAAGACGGATGTACGGAAGAGAGGAAGGGCGATGGATGCGCAGATGGACTGACTGACAGAGGAGATACTGGGCGAATGGACCGAAAGAGATGATCGGACAGAGAGAACTCAGAGAAGGACTGAGAGAGACTTATAGACAGAGACAGATGGACAGAAACAGAAATAGAGACACAGAGATAGAGATAGAAAAAGAGTGATAGTGAGAGACAGACTGGGAGAAAGACTTAGCTAGAAAGAGAGAGATTGAGACTGAGACTGAGATTAGGAGAGAGAGACAGAGAGAGAGACAGAGACAGAGAGAGAGAGAGACAGAGACAGACAGACAGACAGACAGAGGGAGAGAGAGGGAGAGAGGAAGATAAAGAGAGACAGACAGACATACAGACAGACAGACAGACAGACAGGGACAGAGACATACAGACAGGGACGGACAGACAGAGATAGAGACAGGGAGACAGAAAGACAGAGACCGACAGACGGACGGATAGAAACAGCAGGAGGCAAAGGGACAGGAAGAGATACAAGCGGACATACATCGTTTGGGTGTCGTATCGATCGAAGCCAGCGGTGGCCGAGTCAACCAATCGATGGAGTGGTGCAGCGGGGGTCCCTCGTTCCACCGACCGATGGGACAGCGGCGGCGATTTACTCCGCAGGCGGCGTCCAGGCCACCGCCCGCCCGCCCGTCTGGCCGCCCGTCTAGTCGGTCGGCCTGCCTGTGTGATTTACCCGCCGAAGCAACCGTAGTCGCGTTGGCGTCTGCGGCATCCTGGGCATACGCTGGTTGGCCACGCAACACAAGCTGCAGCAGTTAAGAGAGGGAGAAGGAGGATGGACACACACACACTTACACACACACACACACACACACACACACACACACAGAGAGAAAGAGAGACAGAGAGAAACAGAGACAAAGGCAGAGACAGAGACAGACAGACAGACAGAGAAAGAGACAGACAGACAGACAGAGAGACTGTCTGTCTCTCTGTTTATCTGTCTCTTTCTCTCTCTCTCTCTCTCTGCGTGTGTGCGTGTGTGCGTCATCCCCCTCCTCTCTCTCTCGACAGAGAGAGACTGTCGAGAGAGACAGACAGACAACCAGACGGACAGACAGACAGAGACAGAGACAGAAAGGGAAAGAGGGACAGAGACAGAGTCAGAAATAGAGAGGAGAGGAGAACACAGATAGAGCCACCATCGGACAAACAGACTAGACTGCCCGATGGCAACAGCTATGGCATCATCATCAGCATCATCATCATCATCATCATCATCATCACCACCACCAGACGCGGCTGTTGAGACGGATGGCGGCGGGCAGCGACCTGACAGTAGGAAGATCCTGGCCAACGTAAGCCGAGCAGTTGAAGAACGAGGAGGAGGGCGACGACTATGAGGTGGAAGAGGATGATGACAACAGCGAGGAGGCATCTGAGGAGGTAGACGACGACGACGTTGCGCATGAACTTAGCCGAATCCCCGGAAGGCCTAACTCCGCGCATGCGCTTAAACGGTCGATACGTAAATCATGAACCGAGGGAAAGAAGCAGGAAGAAGAAGAGGAAGGACCGAGCGACGAAGACGCCATCTGACGTCCAAGCGACGAGCGAATCACATCAGCGTCAAACGACAACAGTTCCTCTGCTAGGAGCGATCGTTCTCTCCGCCATCAACTATATTATAGGCAGCGAATTCTGAGGCGGCTGCAGACGCAGTTGACGTCTTCAAGACTTGGAGTCTGTCTTTGGTGCCATCGTCTGCGGCTGATGCTGTGGTCTCGGAGCGGTGCCATATTCTTTGAGGGGTGACGTTGTCTGCGAAATGGTGCCCAAGCGTAAGCGGATTGTCGCTGTACTAGGGTGATGCTATTGTCCGAAAGGTGCCATCGTTTCAGAGCAGTGGTATAACTTTTAGAGGGAGGAATTGTCTTGGAATGGCGACAGCGTCTTAGAGCAGTGCCAGTGTCTAAGAATCGGTGCCTGAGTCTTGGACTGCGTGCTGTCATCATCTTGTCTGCTGTAAAGCTCGTTAGAATTCAAAGCTGTTTGCCACAGGTTAGTTGTAATCGTTTCTAATCAATTTTATTAATTTACTAAGTAAAGTCAATTCCGCCACACATCGCTCTACGAGTTCATAGCCCGTTGGTGTCCAATGTTTATTTATTAAAATTTTCTTCTGCATCATACTGGATTTCTATCGTCTGCTGTTTACGGTTGCGATATCTACACCACACCACAACCCTCCTCTTTTACCCATGCTTGGGGCCGGCACAAGAGGCGGAGCTTTGCACTTCAGGCGATGTTAATTATGCAAGTAAGCAAAAATATTAAGAAAATAATCGGCAAGAATCGGCAACAAAACTTACTCATCTGCTGGTGGAATGAATGTCGAGAGATGATGAGATAGACGAGGTAAAGAAGGGATGATTGGAATCGTGAGATAAGATAATAAATGACGAAGAGGATTAATGTAAAGGCGAGATTAGAATATTATGTAAGAAAAAGCAACGTATGGTAGAGCGAGATAAGTCAGTCGCGACTAAGGCTGTCAACGGGTACCCGGGTACCCGCCCGAGGCTGACTACCCGGGTAATGAAATCGGTTTTTGGGTACCCGAACTTCCGTAAAAATGCGTGATTTTACCAGAACATATGCCATAATTATTCCATTGGTTATATATATATATATATATGACTGACTGCCCGGGCAATGAAATCTGTTCTCGGGTAACGACATTCAGTAAAAATGCGCAATTCCCTACATTTCCTAACAAAATGTCCGCGCGGTCGGTTACCCGGGTACCCAACCGCGCGGATCAACGGATACCTGGGTTGTGATTTCAACAATTTTTGACAGCGTTAGTCGCGATATGGAAGAATTAAATAGGTCTCAGATAAAGCAAGAAGGTAGGCATCAGACAGATGACGGTGACACACATAGCAGAATGAAACGCAAAGTGTCACAATAAAGAATACATAATATATCACATTCATGGTGGAATGGTAAGACAAGGTTAGCAGATATGAAAAGGCAAGGTGAGGTGGTCAGATAGAGCAAAAATGACACAATATATGACAAAAATCAAGTGTTAGGCATGTTGGTATAATAATGTAAGCTGGTATGATAACATAAGATAAGGTTGTACGATAAGGTCAATGTGGTAAGGTAAAGATTAGGTGGTATAAGAGAGTAAGGTGGTGCGATAAGGCAACATAGGGTGGTATGGAAGAGTACAAATAATTCTTTCCTCATGCATGATTGATCACGATATCATTCTAAAGCGTTTTGAGACCTCCTATAGGCATGGTGCCTCGACTCATGCTGGATCCGCTTGTACATATCTTGTCGAAACCAAAATGATTATTGGTGGAGACTCCAGAACCCAATTGGTGTACGTTAAACTGGGTGTCCCTCTAGCTCTGTCCTCAGTCCACTCTTGTTTATAAAACATCTATCATCTCCTCTGCTTTCGCGACCTTGAACTGCTGTTATGGCTCAGTCTCGATCCTCTGCTTAGATTGCTCCCTCTCTGTGGAATACGCTTTCGTCTTCTGTTGAATCTGTTCGCTCAGAAATTCCATCTAGCAGTCTCTCTTCCACTTTATCTTTTCTCGTGACCTGCTTCTTCTCTCGGGACCTTGAGCACTGGGAGCGCATATGAACTGTTCGTCATATACTAGCTCAATCAGGCCTACAATACAGTGAAGATGTGGTATGATTGGGTAAACAAGGCAGTATAGTAGGGTGGTATGATATGATAAGCAGACAAGGTAAGGTGTGGTAATAAGATAAGGCATTTAGGATAAAGTGGGAATGCAATTAGACCCTATTTCTCTAAGTAAACAATTTAAAAGTTGGCAATGATTGATTAGAATCTAAACAAACTCCAATGAATTTCAAAACTAGGACCAGTAATGTTTATCTATCCGTCCATCTAGCTACCTCAGCGGGTTTCAACGACCACCAATGGGGGTCGCCTTACGATTTGCCAGAGGTCTAATAGAACCTTCAGGAATTCAGATTAAAAACATGTAATCATAATAATTACACTAACTAATACAATGTAGCGACTCAAACTAATCTTCAATATTTCTTGTACAATGGTTCATTAAAACGCTGATTACCAACAACAAATTATAAATCGTTGATTAATGTAAATCAACGACTGATTGTGATGGCATTTATGAAGTGTAAGGATTCTGAAATGGTACGAAGTTAAATGCAGGGTAGTAAAAATGCGATGAAGGCAATAATCCAATATAAATGCGGGTCGCTACAACTTTGGAAATTTTATCAGAGGGTCGCAGGAATAAAACGGCTGAGAACCGCTGATCTACCTCCTATCTATTTACCTACCTACCTACCTACCTACCTATCTACCTACCTACCTACCTACCTACCTACCTACCTACCTCCCTACTTACCTTCCTACCCACCTACACACCTACCTATCTATTTACCTACCTCCCTACTTACCTTCCTACCCACCTACACAACTACCTATCTATTTACCTACCTCCCTACTTACCTTCCTACCCACCTACACACCTACCTATCTATTTACCTACCTACCTACCTACCTACCTACCTACCTACCTACCGACCTACTTACCTTCCTACCCACCTACATACCTACCTATCTATTTACCTACCTACCTACTTGTATATTGTGAACCTTCTCTGTCGATCCCATTTCCTGTCGGTCGGTCGGGTAGTGTGCGTTGTTATCGATATCATCATATTCAGTAATCGACAGCAGAGGACCCTTTTCCTCCGGAAAGAACCGGAACAAGATCCTCCAGCTCTCGTTCCGGTTCTTTCACGTCACGTCATCACAGCAGCCAGCCCATGGACTACGCGACCGACGACGACGCAAAACCCATCTAAGCGGCATCTAGACGAGATGCGACTCAAGCTGTGCGACCGACTGGACGATAATACAGGTGCCTTCGACGCCGGAAGCGGAAATGAAAAGGACGACCTCACGCTACCCGGATGGACTGACAGCAGGCTTTGGTTCGAACTAATAGGAATTGCGATGGAATTGCGTTTAGGCTGTTGACAGGGCGGATCACGTGACCATAGACGATGTATAATGTTCGGATGGCAATGTCATCGGCGGTTATGTGCGGTTTCATTATCGTTTGCAGGGTTCCGATTGTGTTTCGTGCAATGTGAGGACGTATTAATCCCCGCTTTTTATTAGCGGTACTCGTCTCGAGTTCTTTGTTGCCATTGTCACGGATTCTATTGTGTTCCAGGCGCTGGACTATGGCCTTTGTGGCGTCTATAAAATCTGAGGTCACGTGGAGATTTATCCCGGTCGTCTTGGGTTATACGATGAGACATAGGAAGGAACCGTGCAATAGGGTTCGAGGTTTCGAGGACTATTGTCTAAATGTAAAAATGTGAAAGTACTTGCTCACCTGAGTAAAAGCTTTTCTATGTGAGCAGAAATCTTTTGATTATTATTGACCTGCCAGGAATGTCCTCAGAAGGGTGTAAGCATTTCACAAGACAAAGAACTCGGGATACTGTTTCTACTGGATGGAGAATGCGAGCGACAGTTTAGCGAGCAATTCAATGTTAAACTCTCTGATTGTCTGACAATAGTTTTAAATGATTTCAACATCTGCAATCTTTCCGACATCCACTCACTCATTCATTCAGTTATTCGTCCGATAATCATTCAGTCAGTCAATCAATCATTCACTCATTCAGTCAGTCAACCAATCAATCGTTCATTTATTCAGACAGTCATTCATCAGTAATTAAATCCTTCAATCAACCATACTACTCATTCATTCATTCATTCATAAATCACTCGTTTAATCAATCAATTATTAAATCCTTCGCTCAATCATTCATTCATGTAATCAATCATTAGTAAAATCATTCATACAATCCTTCACTCACTCATTCAATCATTCATTCATTGACTCAATCATTCATTTATTTATTCAATCAGCCATTCAACGTTAATTAAGTCCTTCACTCAATCATTTAAGGTTTCAATCAATCAATGTTTAAGGTAAATGAAAGAGAAACTAAATAGTCAATGATGGAAGCGGCGCCAGAGAGGCAATCAGATTAAATTAAATTTAAAATTGCTGTTCTTCGTTTAGACAGTAAGCTTCTTACGGGCGCTTGCTATCATCACCCGACTTCGATCCCAAAATAGCGGCGTATTTGCTCGCGTCTGAAAAAGATAGGTCTTCCTACTTATATTGTGAAATAATTAGGATCGGAAAGAGTCCCACAGAGCTAGACCAGTGGTCTATAATGCGCTATATAGCTTTCTTCATCTTCTTATTCTTCGTCATCTACCAGTTTAACTGAAATCTTTGCTGTTTCCATAAATACTTTGTAAAAGACTGGAAAGCTATCGCGTTTGACGAGAATTGCCACACGGCGTTTACGGTCGGCAATCGGTTCAGTGGGTGTAAGATCCCGGATTCTTCGAATCTGTGGCAACAGCGGCTGAGGAGAGGGCAGCGGCTGAGAGAGTGACGGCTGATGCCCGAGACAGCTTGCCTTGGAAGCGGGTAGGGATTGCGTTCCGCGAAGCAGGTTTATGCCAGCGGATGGATCCATAAAGATTGAACCAATCTTGGAACAGCCCATCGATTCCGTCTTCTCCCCTCCGCCTCTCGCATGAACAAATCCGGTGGCAGTTAAACTGATCGAATTAATTGCCATGGTAACGAACCGACCGTGAATGACGCTGGGCGTATCGAGGTCGGGTCGAAAGGTCACGGGTCAATGCATTCCGCGGTCACTTTGTTCTCATCTCCTCGTTGTTATGTTCGGTTATGTAAATCTCAGTTTAGCTAAGATTAGGTTAGGTCTGGTCCGTTTAGACCAGGTCAGGTAAGCTCAGGTAAGGTCTGCTTAGATTAGACCAGGTGAGTTTAAGTCAGATCGGGTTTGCCTTGGTCAGGTCAGCTTACGTCAGGCCAGGTGAGCTTAAGTCAGGCGAACTTAGGTAAGGTGAGGTTAGGTCAGGTGAGTCAGATGAGCTTAGGTCATAGGAGCTCAGGTCAGGTGAGCTTAGGTCAGGTCAGGTCCGGTTAGGTCTGCATTGGCAAGGTCAGCTGCGGTCAGGACTGCTCTTCTGGATGTCGATATCGGGATCGGTGCAGGCCTGGTTCGATATTCCCAGGTCCGTGTTTCCCTGTAGTAATATTGCTCCTTCAGCAGGCTTAGTGCTGTTGTCTGAGGCAGAAAGCATTAAAGGACGGCGCACCAAGATTTAAGATGTTATCAGGTCAGCGTCTCGATGGTTAGTCCGCCAATACAGACAGAGGTAGCGAGTGGCCGATAAGCAGCTGCTTAGTTATTCAGCTACTTTTTACCCTTGGTGTTTTGAATCTCGTGTGAAATTCTTGGGGCTGTATAGCTTTCTCAGACATAACGCCAATGAATATATTCCCATGGTGATTGTAATTCATATTGATTGTTTTTTACTGTCACTACTACAAAGATGTCTGTTTAAAATTTTTTTATTATGATTATTTTGTGATTGTACACTCTTTGATTGCTCATATTATATATGATGTTCCCGCAGTACGTTCACAGGCGGTTCAGTAAAGTACATGCCAACTTACATACTTACTTACTTACAACTTGTATACCACTCTATATTGAATTCGACAAGCCATCTCGGATATAGACTGTTTTGTATGATTTTTGTCTGAGATTTAAATCTCTTAGACACGAATCTCGTACATAAATCTCGCATGGCCCGTGCTATGTAATTTCTCCACGCCCGACTGGCGCTACAGAAATCATCGTCGTGGCTATGCACGACGCCAGGACGACAGCACGACGTTAACGATTGAAAATCTCGGTTAATTACACAACGTGGCGCTCCATGCGGAGAAGACAAAGACTCGGGCGTCTTTTCTGGCTCTCTGTTCAGTTGAACACGGTTGCTGTCTCGCCGCTTGCCGTGAGCCGGGCGGATCAATAACGGGGTAAGGCAGAGAGCAGCACACTGCGTAGGGGGTGACACAATCCGCAGTTGTGTAGACGTTATGGATCGCGGAGGGATGTGGCGGCTTGGATGGACGAACCGGAAGAGGATTGTGTGCGCTTAAGACGCTTTTATGTTGTTGGTGTCAGATAAAATATACGCTCAGGCGCTATCATAGACAATCATAATTGTAATTTTATGACAATGATGATGATGGTGATGATGATGACGATGATGATGATGATGAGGCCGATGATGATGATGAAAATCTAGCTTGAAGTTGTAGTAGCCTAATTAGTATAGTTGCAGTAGTAGTTGTGGTGGTGTTGGTAGTAGCCAGATACTATCATAGGTTTGAGAAGGCAAAATATGTAAGTCTAGTACAACAGCGATAATATAGGAAACACTGAAGACAGACCAAGTTGAAGTATTTCTTTCAGTAGGTTGGTCAATTTGCATTGTTTTTTAAATTAACGTCATGAGCTCTTCTGAGAAATAACATCTCGTCCACAAGATCCTGTGAGAGTTCCGTATCATGATGCTTATGACATTTCTTAGCAGCCGACAATAACTCGCCGTCAGTCAAATTTTTAAACTCTCAAATATACATGAAGGCAAACAAATTACAAATGTCATCTAATGAACCTGGTTGAATCAAGTAAATGAAATTTTTTTTATTGATTTTAAGATACAGCTCAGCACCAGCCTGACTTCGTAAACTGCGATTGGTGGAAAAGTCATCTATTTAGAATGACATCAAGAATCCCCGTTATTTTTCGCAAAATTTGAATTTTATTAGTAAGACTGGCAAAATTTCCCTTTCAACATCAAGTGTTGCAGTGTCTGACTCAGTGCTCAGATTAGTATTATGAATCATTGTGAGTATCTTCATCCATATTAGAAACGACACCAAAATGCGTTCCAATTTTGAAATGTTCAGAATGTTCTGTGTAAACTCAGGTTGGTTTTAAAGGACTGCTGATTGCATTAAAGTGGTGTGCAACGCGCCTAACACTAGCAATGCAAACAAAACATCAGTTTCTATTTCCTTGTAATGTTGCATTACTCATCAGACGGTTCAAAGTTTCTCTTCGGTGCAGACAGCTTTAGATAATAGAATTGAATATGACAATCCTGAGGTATCGAGAACGATTGGCGTTCGAGGCATTGTCTCACATCATATCGATACTTCTTCAAGGTGTTGAGAGCCGCCTTTTGTTCTTCACTTAGCAGAAGCAACACATCGACCGAAGCAGTGGAGAATGCCGAATAAGTCCATTCAATCTCCATCGTTTCAATAGGATTCTTGTTTGCCTAATATACAGGTCTCAATACCTACTGAAGCACAACTCTTTCTAACTGCGTACCTACATAGAGACATATCTGCATATGTATTTATCCATACATCCATCCATCCATCCATCCATCCATCCATCCATCCATCCAACCATACATCGATCCATCAGTTCTCCTTCCATCCCGTCATCTCTCCATCCCTCCATCTCTCCCTCCATCCATCCCTCCCTCCCTCACTCCATCTCTCCATCCATCCACCCACCCACCCATCCATCCATCCGTCCATTCTTCCATTCCTCCATCTCTCCATCCATCCATTTACCGATGCACATCGGAGTACACTTGTGAAACGTCTGAGTAACGACTTCAATATCGTTGCGCAACTGATTCGACTGAGTTACGCGGTCAGTGTGCACCTGCGCGTTAGAATTTAGTGCTTCCACGGAAGTCGCAATTATACGCATGAGCTAGAATTCAGGAAGTAGACATCTGCCTCCGGAAGAGTGGGTTTACTAATGGATGGATATTATAGTTACAGAAGAAGCTGTTGTTACAGTAGAATGGTTTATAGATAGAAGGATTTAACGGCATAGTAATTCTTACAATAATATCATTTGCAGAAGAAGTTTCTCACGGTTGTCTTTTTTTTACCATAGTTGTTTTATACAATAGTATTTTATACAGTAGTATAATTTTATATTCAGTATTATTATTAAACAGTAGTAATTTTTATACAGTAGGTGTAGGCAACCTAACAGTTTATACTGTGCAAAAAGATGTTAAACTTACCATGAGATAAACAAAACCATGGTCCATGGAGCTTCTTATTCAATAACGATTTTCATCAATGTACGATTCATTTCAAATCTTACTTTGCCCGGTGTAATTCCGTCGACGCCGAAAGTCCTCTGATTCGGCCAATCGCACGCAGTGCAGCGTGTTTGCGATAAAAACGATTTGACGCCCGAGCACCTACGCAGGCAGACAGACAGGCAGGCAGGCAGGCAGGCAGGCAGGCGGGCAGGCAGGCAGGCAGGCAGGCAGGCATTGATGTCTGCATAATCGCCTTGTATGCGAAGCCCGTCTTTACCCGAAGAGGAAAAATCAATGGACTGCTGCTTCTGCCGTACGGGTCCTGTAGCGCTCGGTGGGTCCGTTTGGCCGGAGGCGAATCCCGCTTGGGCATCGGCAGCGCCTGCAGCGGTTGGTGGCCGGCGGCAGCGACGACTCGGGGAGCAGAGCGGGCTTCATGCTTGACTGGACGAAGGATGAGAGATTTCAAACACGGAACGAGATGGCGGATCTAACGGAGATTATCATCATCATCGTTCATCCTCGTGAGGAATCAGCAACAGCATTCTCATAGCGGTTTTTGACTGTTACTACGAGGCGTATTATACCATATTGAAAGCCATTATTATTATTATTGTTAATTAATATTGGCGAGGGTTATTGTTAATTGCTCGTTTCAGTCATCGGACAATAATCACAGTCGTCGGATCGAACGGAATATTATCAGGTATGCGATCATTGGTCGTTGTACAAGGTCATTATTTGTTTGTCGCCATTATCATAATCTTGTAGGAGTCGTTGACATCGATCGTCGTAAGCAGCGGAGGAGACAACGACGACGACGATTAGTAACAGCAACAAAATTAGGTCAATCAAACAATCAAACAAACAAGCAATCAATCAATCGACCGATCGATCGATCGATATATCAATAAGTCAGTCAGTCAATAGGAAATCCTGTGCATCAACGTTATTGCTCCTTTTGTGATGGCCTTCATCATCATCGTCATCATTGTCGTCGTCGACGTCGTCGTCATCATCATAATAGTCAGCATCATCGTCATCGTCACAAGCACCACCATCACCACACCATCATTATATGATCTTGTTTATCAGCATAGTCGTCATAATAATCGTCATAATCAATCAATATCATTATCATAAAACAGTCTTCATCATCATTGTCGCCAGCATCAGCAGCAGCAGCAAATGCTGCAGCAACGCCTTCAACCACCTGCAAGTGTGCTTTGCTTTCATAACCTTCAATCAATTCATTAATTTGCAGTCAATCATTTACCAATCAATCAGTCAATCATTTGTCAAATCACCATTTACCTTATGACACGCACGGTGACGCAGATTTCTCGTCTCCCACTTGTATTGACCTAATATCATCTCTTGTCAAATATAATACAGTAACGGAAAAGACAAGAGATTCGGTGAGATAGTTTATTAATCATTGTTCACCAGCAGAAAAGTTCGTTCACAAAAACGATTCTAGATTTTAACTTCGATCAGAAAACAGCAAAGGATTCAACTGATCGATGATTGAACCAGATGATCCATTCGATGAAATGATCGATGATTGAACCAGATGATCCGTTCGATCAATGATCGATGATTGAAAAAGATGATCCATTCGATCAAGTGACTGATTATTCTAAACGAATAATTCTTCTGCGATCAAAACTTCGACCACACTACACTACACTGCACTACACGATGTTTTTTTTCAGCGGCCGGAACACGTAAACGATTCCACGTAGTGGTTAGGGTGATGGACTGTTAACCGAAAGGTCAGAGGTTCAAATCCCCCATTGCTGAAATTTGCATCGAGGTTTCAGCTCTGCCCTCGTTCTCTGTATCCTACTCAGCTATAATGAATGCACAGAGGTCCATGCACTGAGACAGATGGAGAGGACTGGCCACCTGAACTCATATGCCGAGGCAAAGAAAATGCAGTCGCTGACACTTCATGTCTCTGGCTGTCTCAGGGCTTTTATAGCCTATAGGACTGCTCTTCCTATTCATGTTCCTGTTCTTGTTCCTCTAGTTCCTTTTGCTCGTCTTGTCCTTCTTATCTTCTCCTTCATGTTGTTCTTGTTATTGTCGCGTTCGTGTTCTATTTGCTCTAGTTCTTCTTCTTCTTCATCATCTACTTCTTTTCCGCATTCATCTTTATCTTCATCATCATTATCATCTTGTACTTCTACTTCCTCCTCCTCCTCCTTCTTCTCCACTCTTCTTCTTTTTCTTATCCCTCTTCTTTTCTTCCTCTTCCCCCTCTTCCTCCTCTTCATCATCATCATCATCATCTTCTTCTTCATCTTCAACTTCATGATCATCATAATCGTCTTCTACTTCTACCTTCTTCTTCCTCCACCTCCCCTCCTATTTTCGTCTTATCCTTGTTCTTTTTCTTCGTTATCATCTCATCATCATCTTCTTCTTCTTCTTCTTCATCATTATCTTCTTTTTCTTCTTTATACTCCAACAACCCTATCCTACGTACAAACATGCAATTAACAGCGCAGTCCCATACTTCAACGTGGAAGTACGTGAATTCTTCCCTGACCCGATTGAGTAGCGTGAAGATTGGCAATCGTAGATCGGGTCGTCTCGTTTAATGATTATCTCTCAAACGACAGCGCGTGCGTGAATTCCATCAACGATTTATTTTATTCGGAGAGTTGGAAAGCTGGTCCGCTCGATGCGACCGTAGCTGATGAATTCCTGAGCTTGCCTGTTGTCGTGCCTGATTGGCCAATCACCATTCAGAACGAAGAAAGCGATTTTCGTTATCGAGGCTTTGTCTCGCGATGCACCGAGAAAAGAATGACGGAGGCTGAGAAGGGAACCAATGGACGACGAAGCGGGGATTTAAGAGCGATCAAGGAACGAAGGACATTATGAAAGATCTGAGGAAAATTATACAATACAGTACAATTGTAATCTGATATATTGCTCTTCTTAAAACCCTACTTACAACCTTTCATACAATCCGGACTCCGACCTCAATCGGACTACCCTTTGGACAACACCTCTGATTCGATGCAGCGCTCCTGAATTGGCGGGTACCCCGCGCTTGGCTTTCAAGTGGCGCTTTAGAAGCTTAGAGATTGCTATTACGATTACAACTAGCCCAGAAGTGTATGCACACTTCGACTGGACAATTACAGTCATGTTACAGAGCAATTCTTTGCGAAGGACTTGCTTAAAGGGGTAACTCCACCTCGCAGTTTAACGTTAAACCAGGGCCGCCCATTTAATGAGTATGCATGCCAATCATATCGAACCACCCGAAGGCTATAGCGGTCTAGCAGCTGGGTCCGTCCATGTCAATTGAGTGGTCAGTGATGGAAATGATGGCGCTTAGTGCCTCTCTGTAGTTCATTTGCATTTCAATAATAATATAGGTCCCGAAATTTGGGCTGAGGTCCGACATTGTCAATTGTAGTTGCTCCAGAGGGGACAATTAGGGTAGTCCATCTGAACAGGGTCAAAGATGCTGGGAGACGGCAGCGTATGACACACATGCCAAACGACTGGACATAACAACAGACGTGCGTTGATAACAGGGCACATAATCGTGAACTGCAAGACTGAGACACTGTGGCATAATGTAAACAGATATCCAATTGTGATGCCAATCAATAGATATATATATATTATTGTCAGAATAGATAATTAGCAGCCGACACCAGCATTGGAAGCGTCACAGATATCTAAATGCCTATATGATGCTATTATTACACCTATTAATCCTTTATCCAGGTTTGGGACTGGCACTGCCACAATATCAGCAGCCGAGGCCCAGTTACGAAGTCATCTCCAGGCAATCGAAGCTAGTACTGTCAGTGTTTGTGCCTGTATGTGTATATCTGTTCTTTGCGACCCATATTACAATTGAAATGCAAATGAACTACGTCTTTACCATCGGATAGTGCGTCCATTGAAAGAGATGCACACAGCTTCATTGTTCATTGTTCATTGTTCATTGTTCCATTCATTGTTCCATAAGAGACCACTCAATCGACGGCCACAGTCCCAGCTGGTCTGGCAGCTGGGTATGTGCGATACAATTCTGGAGGTTCGATATGAGTGGCATGCATACTCATTACATGGGCGGCCCTGGTTTAACGTTAAACTGCGAGGTGGAGTTACCCTTTAAGGTCCCTTCACAGTTACCACTCAGGCGAGGATCGAATCGGAACTCACAGCGCTGTTGACCGACCGCACTAACCAAGCGGCCACTGTGGAACCATTATGGCTGTGAGAGAAGGGACGAAATTGTGAAGACTCCCAAGAAATTATAAAGCATGCGAAACTCAAACTGCATTCATCACGTTACATAGAATTCAGCTGCAAGTCTGTCTTTTAGTCTACTGTAGGCTAAAATCAGCCGACCTATTTCCACTACGTTCCTTATTCGTCCGTCGTTTCAACAACATTGCATTCGATCAATGCACTTGCTGAGACCGCGCTTCCTGTCTGGAACCTATTCAGCCCCGTTGCAACCACCTGCCTACCTTCCAGATAATCGTTCTTTGTTTCCAATCGATATCTTTGATACTCGCTACGCATATCATCACAATAGCATCGGCAACTTCATTAATCATATACCTCTGAAAAGCACTGTCAATATTATGGGTGTCTATGAGTCTGCGAGCTATATAAAAACAAAGGTAACTGAAAGAGACACGCCAAGAAAGGGGACAATGGGGTTAATTCTAGGGACCCGACGATGTTTAGGGGTACGCCAGAAACTTATAAAAATATTTGATCTTTTTAGAAATTTATGATTTATACAAGACTTCATTGCTATTTGTCTTTCTTGCTACTTCCCTTTATTATTATTATTTGAGTCCATTAATTCTTCACTTTTAATTAATTTATAAATAAATAAATATCTAATTCTGTTAACGCTAGTATTATTGATATTTTAATGCACCGATTTTCTACTTTTTTCGTATTTTATATTATTATTTAACTTGTGTCTAATTGATTTATTCTTTATTTTATTTTCATTTTACCTTTATTAGTTTTGATGATGTTTTTGTATCGCTTCACTTAACCTGAAAGGCGAGTCATGCCAAACAGGTTATTTTCAATATCTTGTCTGAGTCGGTTGAGGGGGCTAGAGGGCGACACACGAGGGTGGGTTGGGTGACAATGCACGCGGTCGAAGCCGCCATGAACCGGGCTGATATGGAGCTCCTCCTCCGCTTGGACGGACTCGGCTGGATTCAGCTGGACTCGGCTGGACTTGGCAGGACTCGGCTGGACTCGGATGACGTAGCTTATGGATAATTCTGCAAATATTTGCTGTTCTCAGTCGATCAATTCCGATGTCGGGTTTCGTAGATGAGAGCGAGTGATCCGTTCAACGGAATTGATCGCTCGAAAGGTCATTAGTTTGACACAATGGATGGTATGGTGTCGTTGGTGTAAGTAGGATGGTATGGCGTCATAGGTATGGTATGATGTCATACAGGTATATAATTATGATGGTATAATGGTCATTGGTGCAAGTATGCTTGTATGATGCTATATAAGTTATAATTATGATGGTATTGTGTCCTAGGTATAGTCATGATGATATGGTGACATAGACATAAGTATGATGGTATGATGTCATGGGTATGGTATGATGTCATGGGTATGAGCATGATGGTATGATGTTATAGGTGTGAGTATGATGGTATGGTGACATAGGCATAGGTATGATGGTATGGTGAATTTTGGTGATATAGGCAGAAGTATGATGGCATAGTGTCATAAGAATAGGTATGATGTAGGGATAATCAGGATGGTAGGTACAAGCATGGCGTTATGATGTCACAGTTGACGATATGATGGCATGCAACATCACACATTTTTTTTATAGGCATGATGGTTCAGGTGAGAAAGAGGGAGCACTCTGCCGCCGTACAGGTGACTTTATCAGGTGTTGACACTGTGGAGTAGTTTCCGGTGTATAACAGCGTCGCATGGCTCCGGTTGGCGTAACCCTCCTCCCTTCTTCGGCATTTGGACTGGCATCACACGGCAATGAGTGAACGAATGAATGAATGGATGAATGAGTGAGTGAATGATCAATTCTATGAGCGGCTAGCGTTTAATTGAGCAGGATTGGACGGGTAAGTCTGGTTTCTGCCAGTTTCAATTGTATCATTGAGCGTCGAATGGCTAGTTGCATCCACAAAATTTGACAGAGTATGAAAGTAGCGATCTGCATCTCTTGCTAACTACCAAAAATGCGGGTGGCCACGTTTTACGGCAACTTCTAATTATGATCAAACAGAGGAACATCCATGTTTCAAACCTAATTCAAATAGAATTAAGCGGTGTTCCATATAAGAGACGTATACATATACAGTATACAGATACAATAGAATTAGATTTACACTTACAGTAGACAGTCAGCATGGCATTGACGTAGGCTGCTGGTAACAGAAGCATGGGCGATACAAACTGTGATGGATTAGTGTATTTGCTGGGTCAATCTGTGTAACTGAAATATATATGGGGGCGGCTTCCGTGCAAGCCATCTCCTCGGGACTCCCTCATCTGTCTATTCTGCGCCAATGGGCGAATGGTTAGAGCGAGAGCTTGACTGTGTGGACAGAATCCCTAGGGGTGAAGAAGAGTAGGTCTCCAGTGTTTCCACAAACCATTCTGGAAAATGAATGAATTGGGGAAACACTGGGTCTGTTCGAGACAACAGATGGCTGGATACTATTATGGAAGAAGATATGAAAAGTGTGGCTGACTGATGGATGGATGGATGAATGCATGAATGAATGAGTGAGTGAATGAATGAAAGAATTAATGGCTGGATTGATGGTTGAATGATGTGTAAATGGACGGAAGAATGAGTGGATGAATAGATGGACGTATGAATGAATGGATGGATGGATGGATGGTTGAGTGGATGGGCGAGTGTATGGATGGACGGACGGATGAGTGAATGATTGATTGAATGGATGGTTGAATGGTTGAACGGATGGGCATTGGGCAAGTGTATGGATGGATGAAAGGATGGATGAATGAATGACTGGATTAATGGGTGGATGGATGAATGGATGGATGGATGGATTGACGCTGAGCAAATCAAACGATAGAAGTTGTTTAATACTTAATATCATCTGTAGCACATTATTTACCTAACACCTTAGAAGCATTTGGCTACTTACAATGTTACAACTTACAATGTTACAACTTACAATGTTTCAACTTACAATGTTACTTACACCTACTATTTTACTCAAAGTAGCTTGATGGCCGCAACAACATCTACGTTACTTGACAATAGAAGCGTTATTAGCGAACGAATAAGCAGCAATGGTTTCTTTCACTTACATAGCACTTGTCTGTCTATTTCCGCAGATCATAGCCAACGGGACTAGGTTGGCGCCAGTTATCAGCTGTTTTAGAGGTTGAGAAGCGAAGATGATGCAGCTGGTGTGGTGCCATTGCCAAGCATCCTTTGAGAAGTCATCCCAACTGACAACAACCAACCAATCTCCTGCATCCGGCTAAGATCCTAACTCGGCGCTATAGAAATTACGCAATTCAATTATTCATATACAAATCCGAAGCCAGATGAATTCTGGGAACGTCTTGTTGTGACCCTGACCTCTGACCTAGTGAGGGTCAACATGCGGACCGCATTTCCAAACTTGGACTGATTTGGGACTTTGGATCAGGTGAGGTTCTGATTCTCGAAAAACGAACAGAACCGGTTCTTCGGCAACGAAGACCGTTCTTGAATAACAAAGACCGTTCTTGGATAGAAAAGACCGTTCTCACGACTGTATACCACTTTCGTTCAAATCTAGAGGTTAGTAGCTCATGTGAAGTCATCTGTTAAGTTTAACCATCATCATTATTATGGTAGCCTTCATCAACATCGCCTGCAACAACATCATGATCACGATCATGATCATCTTCTCCGCCGCCGCCACAGCCGTCATCGTCGTAGTCATCATCATCATCATCGTCATCGTCGTCGACGTCGTCGTCGTCGACGTCATCGTCGTCGTCATCACCACGACCATCAGCATCGTCGTCGTCGTCATGATCATGATCATGATTACGATCACAGCTATCATCATGATCATCGTCATCCCCATCGTCATCATCTGAGCCTTCTTTGAGGACTTCATCGGGGTAAGAAGTTGTGAGATGAGATTGATGAGGAGTTGAAGCAGAAGAAAAAGAAGAAGACTATGATGAGGAAGAGAAGAAGCATGTGACTGGTTAAATTTAGAATAAAGTTGTTTTCTATTAGACCAATACTGTGGTTGCGATCGACTGAATCTGCCAACCTCCAGTCGTGCTCTTGGCACTCCGAATTTATTTATGGAACATGAACGAGTGATTGATGATGTTGACGACAATGGTGGCAGATGACAGACGACAGTGGCCGCTGTTTATTGATGCAGCCTGACGAGGATATATGAAAACGTTCATTATTTATTGATTAGGATGAAGATGGAGATAAAGATGAGTGTTTGTGATTGATGATGATGATGACGATGACGACGATTGACTAACGATGATGCTGTTGATTGATTGACTGACTGATTGATCGACTGTTCAACTGATTGACTGGCTTATTCATTGGCTGATTCGAAGATTGATTGGTCGACTTATTGCTAGAAGGACTAATCTAATAATTGACTCAATGCCCTCCTGGTTCACAGCCTAACTGATTAAATGATTGAATCAGTGACTGGCTGAGTGGCCTATTGATTGCTTGATTGATGGATTGACTGACTGGCTGACTAACTGATTAACAGACTGATCGATCGATCAATTGATTGATTGACTAATTGATTTAGTGTTTGATTGATTCATTGATTGATTGACTAATTGTTTAAGTGATGCTGAATGAGTGATCAAGGAATATAATGATCAATAGTACTTAAGCATTCCTCTGTCTGATGCGTTTGATTGACTTCAGGACTGATCCATTTGATCGATCCCATCAAACAGCCCAACAGTCATGGATCGCCTGCTGAAGTCCGTTCTCACGATCCGTGAGATCAAGTTCCGCATGGACGACGACTACGTCGACCGCCTCACCCGCCAGTACACGGTCATCATCCTCGTCGCCTTTGGATTCCTCGTCAGCACGAAGCAGTTCGTCGGTCGCCCCATCACCTGCTGGTGTCCCGCGCAGTTCACGGACAGCCACAGGGACTACGCAGACGCCATCTGCTGGGTAAGCAACACCTACTATCTGCCGATGGATGAGACCATCCCGCGGGAGCCGTTCCCCCAGCAGAAGAACAAGATGATGATCAGCTACTACCAGTGGGTCCCGTTGATCCTCATCTTCCAGGGCCTTCTGGCCTTCCTTCCCTGCCTAATCTGGCGCTTCCTCAACCGGCGATCCGGCGTAAACATGACGGCCATTATGGACGCCGCCCGCGTCTGTTCGCAGGCCTCTTATCTGGAGATAAGGGAGAAGGCGATCCGGTATGTAGTCAACCAGATGGACCGCTACCTGCTGGCGCAGAGGGAGTATCGCACCGGTTGCATGGTTCGCATCAAGCACTTCATCGCCAAGGCGTGCTGTCTCATCGGCGGCAAGCTCTACGGCAACTATCTGATCTCCAGCTACATGATGATCAAGCTGTTCTACGTGGCCAACGCCGTCGGTCAGCTGTTTCTGCTCGACGCCTTCCTCAAGATCGACTACCACATGTACGGGATACGCGTCGTCGAGCGACTTATTCGCGGTCTCGACTGGGGCTACGCCGAGCGCTTCCCGCGCGTCACCCTCTGCGAGTTCGAGATCCGCCACCAGTCGCGCGTGCACAACTATATCCTGCAGTGCGCCCTGACGATCAACCTCTTCAACGAGAAGCTCTTCGTCTTTCTCTGGTTCTGGTTCGTCTTTCTCGCCTTCATCACCGCCATCAACTTCCTGCGCTGGCTCTTCCGGTCCCTCTACTGGCCGGGTCACGTGCAGTACGTACGGAAGCAGATCCGCGTGATGGATGCGACCCCACGCGAGGCCGGCACGCTGGCCAAGTTTGCCGAGAACTACCTGAGGCGAGACGGAATGTTCATCGTTCGCCTTATCGGGATGAACATGGGCGAGGTGGTGGCAGGGGAGGTCCTCTGCGGGCTCTGGAATAATTACAGCCCCGAGAGAAGGACGCTGGCCGAGAAGCCCGGAAGGAAAACGATGACGAAGAGCAGAGCGAACGGCGGAAGGATGGAGGTCGTATGATGACCACGGACAGACGGACAGACAGACGGACAGACGGACGGACAGACGGACAGACAGACAGACGGACATGACAAAAGAACGAAATCACCAACGATGAACCATTTATTTATTGCTGCCCATGATACATTAGGTATATCTTCGTGTATATATATATATACATATATATATATATACTGGTACATAACCTATATTTATACATAAATATATATAGGTATGTACCAGTATATATATATATTCACCTGTGTTATGTACTACATGAGTGCATACCTGCGTCTATATGCATATATATTTGTACATATATATGTATATAATATATTATTGCATTTAGAGCTGAGTTACGATGGCTCTTGTAATGTCTACGTTTATGCGTCAGCGACTCAGCGTACAGACTTAATGTCCGCTCAAATATACGTACTACATATTACATATACAGCAGGTTGGGTGTGTACGAGTGTTGGGCGGTTTTTATATGAGTCTGTGCGATATTGTATTATCACGTTTACATGTCTGTAATAGTGTTGATACAAACCAAGCGGCTGATCGCAACGATTATAAATTATCAACGTGCAAGGAAAAAGAACTATATAAATGTCTGTGGCCCAGTCGCTTGGTTTTCTATTTACTTACGTGTGTTGACGAAATAGACGCAGAATTGTGGTTATTTTCGGTTAACAGGTATACATGCGTTTTGTTCCAGTCAGGTAGGAACGGCTCTGACGTTGGAAGGAGGAAGCTATAGTGGTGGAGGTAGTCTTATCTATAACAAGTATGTGGGAAGTCTTTGCGTGTGATTGTATTACTGGAGTCAAGGAGTGGTGTATTCTGTCCATTTGGAGTCCGTGAAGGATCCAAATTCTACACTGGAATCACAGTCTAGAACCCAGACGGGTCGCATCCAATGTTCGTGGTGAAAATTTGAAGGTTTTGTCAGGGTGGTGACAGTTTCCGTGTGCCGCGTACATCCAGGGAATGCCCAGTGCGAATGGGTCACCAGGCCAGTGGTTTCAAAGAGACAAACTATTATTGCAACTGTTTCAATTCAAACTATTCTCAGAGGCACAGACTTTGCAGCTCGTCTACGCAAGGAGGGCAGCGACAAGCGGAGGAATGTCATAAGAAGAATCAGGAATGTGAAGCTTGCTGGCTTTGTGGTATAATATTCTGCACAGGATACTCAAGTTCAAATCCATTCCAAGAGTTCTTAAGCGGAACCTCTTGCAAACTTTGCAATAGTGTGTCGGAAAGAATTGATACTTGGCTGATACTGGAGAATAGGAAGATTCGTAAATTCAGTCATGCCGCTCATGCGTAGGCCTACTGAATCGGGACATGTGTAGACAAGTAAGGAGGAGAAAGGTCCAATAATTTCCTGTTAGGCTGGTCGTGTTCAGATCTCAGGAAGCCGGTGCAAAAGTGAAGCTGTTAATGATACCGGCATCGACTGCGCGACAAGACCACATTCCATGGTTCCACAGCAGCCAACTGTAACTGTAACTATAGCTGTGATTGTAATTGAACTGTAATTGTAACTGTTACTGCAATGTATGCATCTTAGCTGGACTCATTTAGAACATTCGAAGATGTCGTCGTAACTCAAATGGGCGTGAGGCTGGGACTGGATTGCGAGGTTTCTGAGAACTGCTGTATTGTTTTGATCACCAAATTACCATCATTGGGTATACTATCCAATTCCAAGGCTACTCTGAAATCGAGCATGATAACTTGTGCAATGTAATTTGGTGAAGAGTTGAGGTGCTCCATCTGGTAAAGACCGTCGACTTGTTACGACTGACTTGTTGTCAAATTTCAGCTGATATGCCTGCTTTATCTGTATTTCCTGTGTCTATTTGAAATAATTCGACAATATCTAGGACGCATTTGGTACAAAGATCTCATTATGCTGAATATTTATAGAATTTGTTGCGACCACCGACAATACTAATAAGCGTTTTCTGCGAGTTTGAGAAAAACCTATGATAGGAACTGGCGAAGGTTCTGCCTTGGATAGGATGCAACCGGAAAAGTCTTCAGCTGTGGACCAGGACTGTCATTCAAATTCCACCAGCGTATCATTCCATGTCTTTTAGCATCAGCTGTTCCATCTGAACAATCCTTTCAGGAAGATGAGAAAAAAGTTCAAAGGAAAAATCCTAAGGAAAAGTTCAAAGAAAAACTTCAAAGTGGTTTGGACGGTGAGCAGCTAATCGTGAAGCGACGTCGGCGTTTTCCTTTGTAACACTACGCTCAGCCTGTGGAGTGACAAGTTGACAACGTAGGCGATACTCCAATCAGCTTTCTTGTCTGTCTGTGTCTGTGTTTATGTCTGTGTTTGTGTTGTCCGATTGCATCGTTAGAATCGCAGTGCTTTCGTTTTTAAATATCTTCTGACCACAGACCACGGACCGATTTCAAAGCCTGTTACGTTGTCGTTTGCGGTTTTTCTCGACCATTGTTACGTATTTTTAAGATATAATTATTACTTGATATAAATTGTATATAATTTATGTTGTTATTTTGTCATTCGGATCGATATGCAACTCATTATAGGTCCGCATGATGGCGCACGTGTAATTTGAGGCGACCCTGCATATTATGGACTATAGGCTATAATCGTAACGTAATATAATTACATATAATTGTAATATAATAATTGTAATATAATAATTGTAATATAATAATTGTAATATAATAATTGTAATATAATAATTGTAATATAACACAAGTGGTAGAATCATTGTGATATAATAATACCAAATAAAATAATACCAAATAAAATAAAATATTACCAAATAAAATAACAATACCCAAATAAAGTTGTGGTATAATAATACCAGTGGTTTTTTCAAAACCAAAATCAATGCAAAAGCACGCATTAATTATACCCATAATACCGTGTATTAACTAATTAATACTTGACGTTGAATATAATGTCACGACAGTCACATTGACGTAAGCTTTTGTTTCTTGTGGCCTTGTGCTGTTTGAAGAAATGCTGTAAAAATGCGTCGCGGCTTTATCATTTGTTATAATAATGTTTCGTTGTTGCAAATGATGTTGAAATCTTTTGGTTGTTGCTGACCTAAATATCGAGCAAAGCTGTCCATTAGGTTCATTCCGGTTTCAAACAATTCCGCCAAGTGACTCTTATTTCACGAGCCTGGACCATTAGTTTCAGGAATGTGTACATAGCCTGTTACGTGGAGTCTTATTTTGATTTTGGTTAGGATATGAAAATCAGTCGTTAGCTGTTATTTTGTTGTTTTCTGTTAAGCTGTTTCAAACGATTCCATTCCTCGATGTTAAAAATGAAGCCTGCATGACAACTAGAATCACTAGATGCAGTTTTTCCGGCTGATGTAAATATATAGCTATCCAGTATTTCGTTTTGTACAAAGCAGTTGTTTCACTGTTGGCGTGTGAGTCGGTTTTGAACCGACGTCGACCCCGTTCTCTTGAAGTGTTGTATTCTTTTGTGATCGTGTCTTTCCTTACTTACTTACTTACTAAACTGTTAGCCGAACATTGGGAAAACGTTGCTTGACTGTTAATTATTACTGTACTGTTAATGTTCCGAGTTTTAGGAGTGTTGCGTTGTTATGGGAGAGTAGCACAGGATACCCCACTGTTTGAAAAGAAAATATATATAATATGTATATATATATTCTTTTACGGGTAGTAACTAGTAGGCCTAACGCTATTATTTCTACCATAACGATTACCCACAATGGGCACGCACTCTGCGGTCTCTTGCATTGTCAAAGGGAATAAATAATTATAAAGAAAATCAATAATATCGTATGAACGGTCACGTGATGCACTTGATATGTAAGTAGGCCAGCATCATCCTGATTTTATATCAAGGGCAAATTACGCTGTGGGCATGGGGTGCCTCTTGTGCTACTTTTCCCTACTATACACCAGTAGTAGTGTAGGATATTTAGTTGAGTTTCGCAGCGATGGGTTGTAGCCCTTCCCCTCCAGCGTACACTACACAGCAGACGCTTGTGGAGCAGATGGATGTCAACCGAAGGAAATTGGGAGGAGAATCTAGCCTATATTTAGAAATCGTTTCTGTGTTTATATCGGAATGCCGAGATGACGCATTTCCGTTTTACCTAGCAATACACGGAATTTGTTTTTCGTTGCAGCTTCTGTCTTTCGCTGTTATGTACACCCAAAGTCAGCTGCCAAATTCTGCTTTTTTAAAACTCGCATCAAAATGCAATCGTGGCTGTCGTTGATGTGTAGCAAAGTTTTCTGTTCAGACTTGGTTGGTTCCTGCGCTTTATCGTCGAGACGGGGATGGTAACACATTATACATGCAGATTAACAAGCTGGTCGAATGCTAGTGTCGTTAATACTTTGCACACGAAGCAATTAACAATTCCGCGAATATTTTAGTTCCCCAGGTCCCAGCATCCCTTCAATTACTTAACTGAGGGTTTTTAACTCCCCAGCTTATACATATATTATCTTCAGCTAATTAGCTGAGGGTTTTAGTTTCCCAACATCTTTCATTTAATTGGCAGTGGGTTTTAGTTTTCCGGCATGTTATCAGTTACTCAGCTGAAGGTTGTTATTCCCCATCTCCTTTCCAGTTACTTAGCTGATGGAGAAACACAGAGAGAAACCCCGAACTGCCATACGTGGTTCATAAGCTGGCAAATATAAATCAGTTGTGTCAAAGGTCAACGCGTTATTATGCCATTAATATCGGAAGTGCTATAAGTAATTAGCAGAACTATGACAACACTATCGTAGAACTAATCAGTGTTTTAATTTTCCGACTGGATCACCGAGTCCACCCCGTTGCTCTTCTTCGAACCCCGTCTATGCCTCTCTCTGCCTTTCTCTGTTTGGTTTTGCCCCTCTCTTTCACTATATATATATACATATATATATATAGTGAAAGAGAGGGGCAAAACCAAACAGAGAAAGGCAGAGTCTGTCTCCAACTGTCTGTCTCTGTCTCTATGTTTGTCTCTATGTCTCTTACTCTGCCTAACTGTATCTCTCCGTATGTCTCTGTCATTCTCTCCAACCTGTATAGTCATAGTTATAAATTGAAGAATGAAGATCCCACGGATTCATTTTCAGCGCACAATTCCCAGATGCGTCCAAGGCTCCAAGTCTTGATGTTTGAAGGTAGACAGGCAAACAGACAAAGCAATACTTAACTGTATGTTTTCTACCTATCTGTCTGATAGAGAGACAAACCGACAGATAGGAAGACATACAGGTAAACCGACAGGCACCCTTCCTTGCAATTCCCTTTCCATCTTCTGTTATTATTCTGTCTCGCAAGTTCTTGAAGACCTGTGATCTTGTACTAAAGAGTTTAATGCAAGAGGCGCTATACAAACACTCACCTGCGATTAGATTTTTGCCGATATAGACGAGGCAAAGCAAGAAAGGAGAAGAGGAAGAAGAAGCAGGTGGTAAAACACATAGAACTCTTTCAGATGATATGTGTAATTAAACTGTTTTCGTCAGAAGCTTGACACAAGTTCAAAGGCTACAGTGCTGTCTGAAAAGGCGACAGTGGTCGTAAGCTGTGATTACTTGGTTACATGATTAAAAAAGCGAACACTACAGAAGTAAATGCGAAAGAAAGCCAACAATGGCCGACGCCTCCAGTCTCTTCAGCGATTCCACAGGTGGCAGCACTGTGTTGCGTAACGGTCACGTGACTAGTGCTTCACGGAAACAGATCTCCTTCGTAATTCATACGTGTTACAACAGAAATATTGCTTTCTTCAAAAATATCTGTTTTCGATATAAGGCGTTAACGATAGTCTGATATGTTATAACGTTGTTCGGCAGGCCTGCTACTTAAGGCAACTGATTAGGTGACCCTAATTTTAAAAACAAGGCTTTCATGAATATGATTATAGCGCATTTATGTAGCGCTTCTAATAATGACGGCACTGAGCAATTGTGAGTTAAGGACTTGACCAAGGTATCGACACAGTTACCGTCTCAGAGATGAGAGGAGCTTCGAACCTTTACCGTCCTAGTTACATGGCGAGCAATCTAGCCATTCGGCTACAGTGACCCGTGTAAATATCATTGAATCATTCAATTATACAGAACAGAAGCTGGATGAGCTCACGTAGACTGTTCACCGTCAGGTAGACGCCGTCGCTCTTCTGCTGTAGCCGTCTGTGTAGCGCATGTTGCGTTACCGTTGCGTTACCTTTGCTGTAACCTCTGCGCTTTGAAGAAGTTAGCGTTGCTAGTTAGTTAACGTTCGGAGGAGTACATGTTTCCATGGTGTCTCCATGGTCTTCCGTTTCCTTTGCGCGTCGCTGCCGTCGTCGCTATGGCAACGCCGACTGCTTGTCGTTACCGTGGTTACATAGTCTCCGTTATTTATAGTGTTACGTTGTCATGAAATCTTAGCCATCGTTGCCGTGACAGCTGGGTCTTAATATCGCTTTGGCGTGACCATGACATCATTAGTAAGTAATGCGATGTTAGTAAGTGTCTGGAGTTTTCGTGGCGTTGCGTGAATGAGGTAAACGCGATGCCCTCTGTCTCCAGGTGACTGGGTCAAATGTCGTAGCCATGTATGCATGTGTGTGTATGTGTGTGAGTGTGTACGTATGTATTGAGGTATATGATATAGCTCCTTTTCAGTACCTCACCAATGCGTGTTGCATATAGATTTCCCACATTAAGTTCTACATCTTTGTGCGTCATTTACTCATTTTTAAATCCCCGAAATTTCCTGCGGACTGCGAAATACGTCCTGTAGAATATTAACTTGGAAACGATAGAAGCTTGGCTGCCTGCCTGCTCACCCCTTCCCTCTTTATGTGTGTCTCTGTCTGTGTCTCTTTGTCTTAATACCTTTCTGTTTGTCTGTCACTCTGTCTGTCTGTCTCTTCTTCTCTCTTGGTTGTTTCACCTCCTCCTGAGTTCGTGCCACTTAGACATCCGTGGCAGCCGACCCAGAGGGCTTCCTAATGCTGAGGTCGAGTTCCCCACTCGTTCCCACTGCCACTCCCTCAGTCTCGTCCTTCACCCTGACAGGGGAAGCCGGACTGGTGTTCCTGTGGGAGGAGTGTGCCGGCGCTGGCACTGGTTTCGATTGGGGCGTCGCAGCAAACACGGCCGGCATCGCCACCTGGTATGGGAAGAGCATTGAACCTCCGCCGGTTGCCGATTGCTTAGCACTTCCGTGAAAACCGTGGAACGGGTAGGAGAGGATGGCCGACGAAGCAGCAACGCTCAAGGGGCCTTGGCCGGCCCCGAAGTAACCCGAGGCGCCGTGTGGTACCTTCTGGGACATCTTGAGCATGGCCCCTATGCGGTCCTGAGGTAGGGAAAGGCGATGGCCTCGGCGCGACGGTCCGGCGTTCCAGACGTGTGTTCCCAGGTGGACCTTGAGGTTGCCCTTGGTGGAGAATGCCTTACCGCAGACGCTGCACTGGAAGGGCTTATCGCCAGTGTGGGTCCGCATGTGGATCTGGAGGGCGCTGGCGCTGGAGAACGATTTCCGGCACTCCTGGCACACGTGACGAGCAACGCTCTTCCGGCCTGGGCTCAGAGAGTTCAAGGACTTCCGCGACGAAGACGACACGGAGTTGCTGAGCGGCTTGGAGGAGGACGAGGAGGAAGACCTGGAGTGAGTCTGGGGATGTTTCATGCTGGAAGGCGTGGATGAGAGCTTACGATCACCAGATGCGAATGAGGTCTGACGACCAACGGTGGATGGGTGGAACGGCCACCTGTTGTGCGTGACGGAACTCGTCTTTGAATGGTCAGTCATCGAGTGGCGAGAGGTGCTGTTGATGGCCGTGGGACTGGTGATGTTCAGCCTAGTTGCCGATGGCACACTTACGGCTGTGTTGGTCTCGCGGGTGGAAATGTCTGGATTTGTACCGTCCACTAGACCCACGCTTGCTTCTATTACCTCCGCTTCTTCCTGGGTATGATCGGAAGTGGTTGATCTAGTTCCGCTTATGAGCGGAGGATCTCTGGTTCTTCGTCCGGTCTGGAGGACCCTTGACGTTAACGGTTTTGAGTTGTACTGGAAGCTGGTTTCCGCTTCCTGGTCGTTTGGGAGGGCCGCACCCTCCGAGGTGTCCATCGAACTAGGACCATTTTGCGTCGAGCATGGAGGGCATCTGCTGGCATCGTCCGTACGCAGGATCTCATTGCCCGCCTCTGTAACCGCGGAGACTGTTTCGCTATCGGAGGATATGCCACCTACTCCTGTCTCGGAAGCCGAGCAAGCGTGGTTTTCTCTGGAGTTGAGTGAGCCATGCATGGGACGAGAGACGAAGGTCTCCTCCGTGCGCATGATGATGGCATGCAGCTGCTGGAGAGGATGAGGTCTGCGCATGTACTCTCCAGTCTCCTCCCCGTCGTCATTTGGAGCGAGAAGAGAAAGACTCGGTCTGCTGCCCTCTCTTTCGATATTATCCCGTTTCTTTCCGTCCTCAGAGCAGAGATTGCT
The DNA here is from genome assembly GCA_959347315.1 of Bimastos eiseni. NCBI lineage: Eukaryota > Metazoa > Annelida > Clitellata > Crassiclitellata > Lumbricidae > Bimastos > Bimastos eiseni. Next base: position 14,567,526 of record OY365816.1, on the reverse strand, counting down.
TCTGGCAGCATCGTTGTTTCTTTTTGAACCCACGCTTGTAACTCTAGAACCCTGATTTATAACTCTGCTGGGACCATCGTTTGTTGCTCTTGGGCCGTCGTTTGTTACCCTGGGTCCGTCGTTTCTTACTCTGGAACCGTCGTTTAATGCTCTGTTTGGACCCTCGTTTGTTACTTTGGGACCCTCGTTTGCTACTCTGGAACCCTCGTTTCTTACTCTGGAATCCTCGTTTGTTGCTCTGGGGCCCTTACTTATGATCGTCCTATCCTCTGATTTTCTACTTCGGAAAGAGTGAACCCCAGTGGACTGGTTTGATCTCCGCCCTTCTTCGACCATGTCGTTCAGCTCATTTCCCAGCGTCGAAACCACCACTTCTCCATCCAACTTCAATATTCCAGATCTCCCTACTCCGTCTTCATCGATGAAACCATTTCTATTTAACTGCATATCGCCTTTTTCAACGCAACCTTTGATCTCCTCTGTTACTTCAATAGGTCGATTAATCCGGTGAAGAATCCGTGAATTAGTCAGCCGTGACACTGCACTACCCTCCGTCATTTTACTGCTTCCATCGTTTCGCTTCAGTGACCCCGAAGACAAGGATTTACTTCGGGGTCGAATTCGTCGTCTCCGGAAGTGGTCGAAGTCCTTCGCCTGTTCGACGACCGACGAATGTCGACGTACGTGAACCTGTGGTTCAGCGAGGCTGGGGAACTTCCGATTGCAGACATGGCAGCCATTCGTCGAGTCGGTTACGATCTGTGGACACGCTGCGCTTCGATGAATTCGTGGGTGAGCCTTCCAGTTGCCCTTCGTATGGAACGATCGACCAACGATGCGACACCCGTTAGGATGGCGGCCACTCGTGTGAGACCGAAGGTGCATTCGAAGGGCACTCGCACATGACAGCTTCATGTGGCACACGCGACACCTGTTGCGGTCCTTCGAAAGGACCGAGGACCCGGGAACCCCGGTGCGTTGCCTCGGCCTCTCTCGACGTTTGACGAGGAGCAGTCTACTTCTCTTGGCGCTGCTCACCGAAGCGTGTCTCAGTATGGAAGCTGACGCTATCGAATGGAACGGCTCGCCATGGTGCTTCTTCGCTGATTCCAGAGACGCATTTCCGGTGCACCCGTGTATTCCTTCGAGCAGTGGATCAGCTGTGCCGATTGGGGATGAGGGAGACTGCTGTCCCGGAAGTGGACCCTGATCGTCGGGTCGTCCAAAGGTATATGGAGACTGGCTGATACAGTACTCTGAGGGCGATCTCGAGCCAAGTCGACACAGCTGGACACTGACGCCACTGGCCACTCCTGACTCTGGATGAGAAATTCTCACCTCGGTATCTGAGGTGTGTTCAAGAACCGTAGATGATTGAATAATCGAAAGGTGTGGCCGCAGCTCCTGTGGGTCTCCGAGACATGTACGTGGCTGTCTGTCTTGAGTCCCGACGACGGGCACTTCCGGTTTGATAGGAGTGGCAGATCGGTTCACTCGGCCAATGTCAAGGTTGTCACTTCTCGTAACCAAAGGACCTAGAAACAAAAAATGACAATAGAACTACAGCATGATGTTACTGATGTTACTGATGTATACCATGTGCAATGTTGACGTGACGATGATGATTATGGTGGTGATGGTGATGATGATGGTGGTGATGGTGATGATGATGGTGATGATGGTGCTGCTTCTGCTGCTGCTGATGATGATGATTGCGATGGTAGTGATGCTAATGATTAATAGATAATAATAATTGCACGATTTGTAGCTCTATCCCAATATACTTCCATTACGATATTTTATATTTCACCCGAACACTAAAGTAAAAAGCATTGTATGCATATATTAATGCATGATAAGCCATATATATATATATATATATATATATATATATATATATATATATATACGTATATTAAGACCCAGCTGTCACGGCAACGATGGCTAAGATTTCATGACAACGTAACACTATATATAACGGAGACTATGCATATGCATATATTATGCATATATTATGCATAGTATGCATATATTAATGCATGATAAGCCATATAAATACGTATATATATACGTATTAATATACCATTAATATATGCATATATATACTTATGTACTGTGTGTTTATATTGTATATATTGTTTCATAGAGAATTCGGCGTTACGATAATCGGTTCAGACTCCAGAATTTGTCAGTTGTTTCTGATTTTCTGGTTTGGTAGACTATTAAACGCATAAACAAACAATGGTGTCTGGGTCAAAGGCCATTGTTACCCCACCTCCTCACCCAAACTCAGATCAACCATGTTTCCAGTTAGAGACAGATTGACGAAAATGCAGAAAGACAAAGAGAGAGAGACAGATGAAAAAGCGATAGAGAAGAAGAGAAATTGAAAGAGAGGCAGAACAGAAACAAAGAGACGTACATAGACAGAGGAAGATACAAAGGCAGACAGAGACAGAAAGACAGAAGGATAGAGAGACGAGCGGAAAGAAGGAATGAAAGATAGAAAAGAAAGAAACGGCGAAATATAGAAATAAAGAAATAAAGAATGAAAGAAAGAGAAAAAAGATAGAAAGAAAGAGACAGATATAGCAGGGTGCAGACACAGAGACAGAAAGAGAGCTACACAGGCACAGAGAAGGAGAGACACGTAGAGAGCCAGACATCGAGTCATACGTTTCATTTTCCTTTCCCTCCCAAACGAAATCAAACGCAGAGGGGACCGATAAGGCGAGATCTCTTTCAGCCAATTACAGATCTCGTCCCACGCGAGAACTTGCGCGAGAAATCGCGAGAACTGTTGAGAAACTGGCCGCAATCACGAGAGATCAACAGCGAGCCTTTTAATGGATGAAGTCAAAGGTTGCAATAACTACGCAATCGGCCGCCAGATAGCGCACGCCTCCTCTCCCCCAACCTCTCGTCCCTCACCGCACCCCTATCGCCGTAGCAACTGGGGTTCGGTACCTTATCGTGCAGTTGATATCTGGGTATTGTCAAATTTTCCTTCTGACTGTCGACTTTGTGTATCGAAGTGAAACGTTTTGTTTATGGTGAGAAAGAGAAAAAGAGCGAGAGACAGACAGACGACAGACAAACAGACAGATGGACAGATACATACACAGACAAGCAGCCAAACACACAGATGGAAAGACAAACAGAGGCAGAGATAGACACAGGTAGAGACACAGACATAGAGAGAGTGATACAGAGATGCAGAGAGAGAGAGAGAGAGAGAGAGGGGGCAAAGACAGATAGGCAGAGAGTAGGACGGAGGGAGGGGGCTCATCTTAGATAAAGAACGTGGCACGGCTGTGAATTGTCATATAATGTCACGAATGAGACACACAGCCACACAGGCAGCCACACACAAGCAAAAAACGCACAGATACACACAGACAGGCACACACACGCACAGAGACACACAGGCAGACGCACACGCACAAACGCACAGAAACACACAGACACAAGTCGGTGTACGATTGTACGTACATGTGTAAGTGGGCGTAGAGTAGCGTTTTGTAAACATTTTCTAACCTGTTTAACAAAGGCTTCGAATCGCATATTCAAATATACAAATACACAGCGAGTATACAAGTGTATGCATACGTACATATGCGTATATATACAATCCCACACAACGCATTGTGCAGTCAGTCGATTCAAGGGATAAAAAAACAATGGCAGTATTCGCTGGATGGACAATATAGATGAGCACATTACGATGATGGTTATACATACTCAAGAACAACCACGTACGTTCATACGCGTATGTGGGTGTTTGTGGGTAGGTGGGTGAGTATGAGTAGGTGTCTGTGTGCACATTATATGCAGTGGAACAGTGTCTAAGTGGGTGGTCTGTCTGCTTTGAGGAGTGAGGGGTGCGTCTGCGTGTGTGAGCGAACCGACAAATTTCTGTTCCTCTAATTTTCTCAACCAGGAACCATGTCGTAGAATAAATGTCTCTCGAAAATCCCCCATTTATTAGCGTTCGCCCCGAGGGCGATTCACTCCAACCAGGGCTACACAAACAAACATACATCGTCGCACATATTCCGACCTCTGCATGCATGGGGTCAAAGGCACGCACGGCGAGGGTGCTGGGTCTGCAGGGTGGGTGGGTGGGGGGGCTATTACAAATTTACCACAGACATAGTATCTAATTAAAATTAAGGTAATTTGGGTCGTAAATATGAAAACAAGCCCAGTATCAGCATAACGACATACATACATACATACATACAAACATACATACACACACACACACACACACACACACACACGTACACATGCCTATTTAATTATATGTATGCGCCAACCTTATTATCTACATCATAAACCCCTCATTTGCCTATTAACCATTATCGCATTGTATGCATGCATGCCTGCAATTTGTATGCATGTAGGTAAGTAAGTATATAGGAGGACACATAATCTAGCGCAAATTTGGCAACTAACAGACGGCATTGAGTGATTCTCTAATCCTGTTGATCTGATACGTACCACATCTTGACGCTTTCGATGACTGTGACCTCTTCACGTAACTCCCCTTCAGATGGTTGTTTGCATCGAAACCGTAACCAGCGGAATTTTCCTTCAAGACCGTTTCCTCTGCGTACTTCTCGCCCAGCGGAGCAGAGGCAAGACACAGTTGCCCATCAATGGACCTCTCGTTCCGGTTCGCTGAACCGGCATCTAGGTTAGCGGCTGAGGAGGAAGAGGAGGCTGCGTTCGGAGCGAATCCGCTGACGGCGAGCCAGGCGGGATGCTGGAGAAAGGAGATGTTGGGAACGACTCCGGTTAGGAGCTGCTGCTGGAGCTGTTGAAGCAGCTGGAGTTGGAGCAGCTGCTGCTGCTGGATTGTCCAAAGAAGAGCGTTGAGGGATGCGACGTTCGAGCATCTCACGTCGGTCCATTCCCCTCCGGATGATTTTACGGTCGTCCGCTGCGATCCGCCGCGATGCTGCAGCTCCTCTTCCGATGGAAAGGTTGAAGAGGTCGCCGGGAACTTTCCGCACCCACCGGCCACTCCCTCCTCTGCTGACACCTCCATTCGGGTTTCCACCTCCCCTCCTATATCCAGCTTACTCGTCGACGTCATCCACCGCTCTGCAGTCACGTAGGAGGGCGCTCTCCTTCCGTTCGTATCCTCGTACTTCCGGTTTTCCATCCGTACATCCGAATCCAAACTTCCGCTTCGTATCTCAGATGTATCCATCCGCGATCGCAAATTCCCGATCATCCGTGTCCCTGTAGAAGAGCGATTAACTTCTGGAAGCGAGTTCCTATCATCCGATCCACTCAGTAGGAATTCATTGGCAGAGGCATGGTTTACAAGAGGGTACACAGAGGTCGAGGCATTGTTTATTATAGGGTACTCGCTGACTGGTTCAAGATGACGAGGGCTTTTTTTATCGAGTTCTGTTGCTGAATCTTGACTTCTGGTGTGAGAGATGTCGTGGTCGGCTAGGCAGCGTTCCGCTTGAGTAGACGACGCGGTCAAATGGAGTGATGCGATAGACATGACGTCATCGGGGAACAAAAGGAGTTTGTCTGGCGCTTTCCCGAATGATGAAGACAATAGGATCTTCTCTGCAAGACAACCAGAAAGTGATCAAGATGATTAAGTGAGATTAAACGACTTAATGACTACGTGATTAAATGATTGGGCGATTAGATGGTTGGGTGATTAAGTGATAATTAACCAATTGCATGCATAAGTAAATGCAAGTGTGTATATATATTTATGGTGTGTTCATAATATATAGGCCTACATGTATATGTTTGTACGTGCGTATACATGTATACATGTATACGTGTATGCGTGTATACATGTATACATGTATACATGTATACAGGGAAGGATACAGGGAAAGAGACAGTCAGAGGCAGACAGGAACAGACATACAGAAACGAGCAGAGACAGAAAGAAAGAGAGAGAGAGAGAGAGAGAGAGAGAGAGAGAGAGAGAGAGAGAGAGAGAGAGAGAGAGAGAGACAGAAAGAAAGAGAGAGAGAGAGAGAGAGAGAGAGAGAGAGAGAGAGAGAGAGAGACAGAAAGAAAGAGAGAGAGAGAGAGAGAGAGAGAGAGAGAGAGAGAGCGAGAGAGAGAGAGAGAGAGAGAGAGAGAGAGAGAGAGAGAGAGAGAAGGTAAGCAAGAAAGAAGCAAAGAATGAAACAAGCGCAGCTTTTACATGCGCGTGTATCGATGATTAGTTTTGTATTTGCATTGTATAGTTTTGCATAACGAAGAGTTACATGGCAACCAAGCAAAGGTCATTCTGAGGTGCATCGAAAAGACCGCTTGTATACCTGAGCGCATTGTTATATAGATTATTCAACGCTATACAATTACATCGATTGTCTGAAGGTCTAATGGTCGTTAATTGCATCAAAAATCGACTCGACAACATCCACACCAATGATGCCTTTATAAATCTGTCTACATCCTACTTATGTCTGCTTCTATCTCAGCCTATGTCTGCTTCTATCTCAGCCTATGTCTGCTTCTATCTCAGCCTATGTCTGCTTCTATCTCAGCCTATGTCTGCTTCTATCTCAGCCTATGTCTGCTTCTATCTCAGCCTATGTCTGCTTCTATCTCAGCCTATGTCTGCTTCTATCTCAGCCTATGTCTGCTTCTATCTCAGCCTATGTCTGCTTCTATCTCAGCCTAAACATGTAGCGATCTATATATGAACTCATCGATATGTTTACTTCCTATATCCGTACGCGTGTATATTTTAGCCTGGGTGCCCGACTGATTGTCCGTCTGTTAGGTATATACATAGTTGAGCGTTTATGTACCGCCTTTTCCTGAGGATATTTCAAGGCAGTCTGCCTGCCTGTCTGTCTGTGTGTTTGTCTATCTTGTCTTGTCTATACACTGACGCATGAGCTATGTTATTCCTAACATGGGTTTCCTCATGTGTCGCTAAGAAATCTACAGTTGAATGCGTGGGTATCTGTGTATTCAATATATGCATACTATGCATGAATGTGCTATGTATGCAGTGTATGCAATGCTATGTGTGTAATGTATGTATGCATGGCATATAAATTTATTTGTGTGTATATACATGTATGTATGTATGCATATGTCTAGTCTGAACGTGCATGTATATATGTATGCATATATGTGTATACTATATATGAATATTTATGTATGTACGCGTGCATATATGCATGTATGCAAGTACTATGAGTATGTACCTAGGCATGTATGAACATGCATACATTACATTGGATGTGCTGACGTATTGTTATGAATTCTCACCTTCAGCGTTTTCCCATACAGGCAAAACTGTTTAGCGATTGAGGCGCACAATCAATGGGTCGGTCGGTCGGTCGGTTCGTCCGTCCGTCCGTCAGTCCTTCTTCCAAGTGTTTTCGTCGAGATTATAGGAAATCTAGTTTCATATCAGCTGACAATCTGACGAGGCAACTGACACGACTTACATATATAGAAGAGGGGAACTTACTACGCTCAGAGCGACCTGTCACTCGTCCTACCACCCTATATACGTCCCCCTCGTGTCGCCCAGCACACCCCCTACCATCATCACCCTCGGACTAGAAATTATCCGGACACCAATGATGAATGTTCGCTTGTTTTACGCCGCTACATGATCGGCGCAATCTGGACATTTATTGCACACGTCAATGCGTATAGTTTTTTTGCCCACATGCAATAGTAATAACTATATTCATATTAAATAATATATATATATATATATATATATGTATATATAATGCGAACACATATCGGATGCATATCTTTATATATATATATATATACGTAAATATATTTATATACTAAGATATATATTCGTGTAGTTATGATGATTGTGTGATGTGTCTGCAATATACTAATTGATTCAAATGTACATATGATTCATCTCTATGTAAACATTAAATTATGTATATATATATATATGCCTGCATATTTCTGTAGATTTGCGTGTAGATGTATGTATCTGTTTGTGTATCCATATATCAGTCAAAATGTGCGTGCGTGTGTGTGCATGTGTGTGTGTGCATGTGCGTGCGTGTGTGTGCATGTGTGTGTGCATGTGCGTGCGTGTGTGTGCATGTGTGTGTGCATGTGCGTGCGTGCGTGTGGGTGTGTGTGTGAGCGGTCACGCGACAGCAGACGATGATAATAATTCTTACGATCGTCACTCGATGTCGCCAGTGAGTTATTGGTCTCTTCGCTCCGAAGTATATATGAAAAATGATCTATATGTCACACACTCACACACACCTACACTCACACACAGACACCTACACACACTCACAGACACCTGCGCAAACACCTACATACGCCTACGCAAACACGCCCACACACACACACACACATGCACACGCACGCACACGCACACTTTATGTATGTAAGTATGCACGTATTTCAACACGTATACGCATCTATGTGATGTTGGTTTATCCAGTCTGACAATGATGAGATGGATGACTTAACGGGTGGATGAAACTGAATGCATGCGTGTGTTAGATGGCTGAATGGGTCAAATGTATGAATGGATTAAATGAATGAATGGGTTGGTTAATGGATGAATGGATTGAAAGGATGAATGGGTGGGTGAATGGACTGACAAATGAGTGGGTGAGAGTGAATGAATGAGTGGATGGATATGGATTGAGTAGTGAATGGATTGATAGGTGAATGAATGGATTAATGGGTGGCTTGATGGTTGGATATTACTCTATTCTTGCAGGAGTCTATAAACACATGTATTTCAGATAATTTCCTGCACGATACCAAGGCCCTCTGGATATTGACGACCGACCTATGCAGCCATTTGTGAAACAGAGCGTTTACTTGTTACTTACTTACTTAATTACTATCAGACACTTTTTAGTATTATTTAAATTAAGGAAATATTATTCTGGGGAATTTTATAGTTGAGCTAGTTAAGTTCCTAGAAAGCCTTGCCTAATCTGCTTTCACCTCCAACGCTGTCACTAATCCATGTTAAGGATGTCCTTACTAGCGGGACCTTGGTACGGCAATGGTTCTTATGGGGTTTCCTTCCCGATTGATGATCACAACCAATCAATCTCTCTCGTTATCCTCTGTCATTTATTTGTGTTTGAGTTACTTGATTCAGTGCGCATGCTCAATAAAAGATCTTTGGTATCCCTTCACTTTATAACCACAGCTCACCCCTTCCCTACCAGTCTATTTCCTACCCTTTCCGTTGCATTGAATGACTATTAACGCTCGATCGACTGAACTCTTGGCTAATCCTAGGATGACGTCATCAGCCTCAATCGATAAGTCTGCCAGGCGTGACGATGTTATGACTACAATAAACACGAGACTATGATCGCTTCCTATCAATTGCTCTTTGAAGTTCTACACCGTATACGTAACAGCCTGGTTATACATCTATTTATAACAGGGTGAAGTATATTGTCCTGTTTTCACTTGTATTGTATTTTATTGATTTGTATTGTTTTGATTGTATTTTATTGATTTGTATTGTTTTGATTTGTATTTTATTGATTTGTATTGTTTTGAATTGTATTTTATTGATTTGTATTGTTTTGATTTGTATTTTATTGATTTGTATTGTGTGCATTGATTTGTATTGTTTGCATTGATTTGTATTGCTCTATCAATTGCTCTTTGAAGTTCTACACCGTATACGTAACAGCCTGGTTATACATCTATTTATAACAGGGTGAAGTATATTGTCCTGTTTTCACTTGTATTGTATTTTATTGATTTGTATTGTTTTGATTGTATTTTATTGATTTGTATTGTTTTGATTTGTATTTTATTGATTTGTATTGTTTTGAATTGTATTTTATTGATTTGTATTGTTTTGATTTGTATTTTATTGATTTGTATTGTGTGCATTGATTTGTATTGTTTGCATTGATTTGTATTGTTTGCATTGATTTGTATTGTTTGCTTTGATTTGTATTGTTTGTATTGATTTGTATTTTATTGATTTGTATTGTTTTGATTTGTATTGTTTTGATTTGTATTGTTTTGATTTGTATTGTTTGCATTGATTTGTATTGTTTGCATTGATTTGTATTGTTTGCATTGATTTGTATTGTTTGCATTGATTTGTATTGTTTGCATTGATTTGTATTGTTTGCATTGATTTGTATTGTTTGCTTTGATTTGTATTGTTTGTATTGATTTGTATTTTATTGATTTGTATTGTTTTGATTTGTATTGTTTTGATTTGTATTGTTTGCATTGATTTGTATTGTTTGCATCGATTTGTATTGTTTGCATTGATTTGTATTGTTTGCATTGATTTGTATTGTTTGCATTGATTTGTATTGTATTGATTTGTATTGTTTTGCTATTGCATTATGCAGTATATCTCCTATGACTAGACCCTCGAACTCCGTTAAGGGCCTCTCCTTCCTGCGCTTCGCATCTGCTCGAAAGTTTGTTGGTCCCTGGTTCCCGTCTTGTCTTCACCCGTCGTTCAATCACAGCGTAGTCTGTTGTTCCTGGAACGATTTACCTCCTCGTGTTTACAACTCTCGTATGCCGAGACACTGTCTCTCTCTCTCTCGCTCTGAACTGAACACTTTTACGCCTTCTATCTGTCAAGATACGGTAACGTACAATTCCGATGGACTTTAACTACTCCATTCCTCCTTCCATTCTCGCACACAACGGTAATTGAGACAATGCCTTCCCTTAGATTTTAGACTGCTAAAGGGTGAAACCAGCTGACAGGAAAACCAGAGTTATATATATATATATATATATACATACATATATTTCTGTCCAGGCTGCTGCTGCTGTTAGTCATGTCGATGAAGTGGATGTCGGTGGCATACGATTTCATCTGGAGGAGGAAGGGAAGTCATCTGTTGGTTGTCATGTCAACAGTTGCCAGGCGACCAGATGCTGAGCCGCCTGGACAGAAATATTTCTCTGCCTGGCACGACGCCCACCACTCCTCTCTTCTCCCTCCTTCCCTTATTTCCCCTCCCCTGCTCTCCCTTTATTTTCCACTCAATCCGTTCCTTCGATCCATAAAACTAAAACTTTCTACGCGCAACGTCCGCTCTCATTGTTCTGCTAAAGGATTTCTCCCATCCTTCCTCTTCTCCTTCTTCTTCTCCTTCTCCTTCTCCTTCTCTTCATTTTCTTTCTCGTTTATCCCTCCTTCTGACTCCGCCTTCTCTCATCCTCCACCTTCTTTTCCTCCACACCTCTTCATCCTCTTATTGTATTTCTCGTCCTGCCTCCGTTTCATCCTTATACCGCCTTCTCATCCTCCTTCTCCTCCTCCTTCTCCTCCTCCTCCTCCTCTTCCTCCTTATTTTACATCATCTTTTTCTTACATTCGTCTTCTGCTTTTTCAAAGACTAATAAGTGATTGAGGTACTGCGCCACATCGTCATCGTCAATCGTCGTCATCATTGTCGTCGTCATCGTCGTCATCATCATCATCGTCATCGTCATCGTAACAATAATAACAATAATAATAATTCGCCCGATAATTATACTTCCGAATTATCTGCCATTAACAAGCAAAATATTTCTTCCGTTGGTATGGCTGGTGCCAACCAATGCATCTCCTTCGCGAAGTCTTTAAAGTGCGCTTCATGTAAAGCCCAGCAACATTATAAGTCGGCTATTGAAAATGAAAACGCAGGAAAAAGTCAATCTGCGCCAAGTTTACATCAACCCTTATCAGGCCTCAATTGAGAGGACATAAATCTGACGTATATCTCCACGAAGCGTTGAGTCTCGACTTTTTGAGACTCGCAGGGCTAGAAGTGCGTGGAGTCGTACGCGGACCCACTTGGACTTGGAACGACAGACCGGAATATTCCGCCGATATAAAGTGTCGCCTGTGTATCGCTGCCATACATAAAGTCATGTCACAGTTGAAGCGAGGGTAGAGCAATAAACCGTCTTTAACCCGGCATGCTCCCGCTATCACCTACAGTCATTTACAAGGGCGGTCGAAAGTTCGTTGATATCCGGCGGTTACTGCAGAGAGCAGATACCGAGCGAGTCCAGGGGTGATGGTTGGGTCGCATTCTTAGAAAACCAAGCTTAGATAATCTGGTCGTATATGGTGACGTTTGGAAAGCAAACATTTGACAGACATCGTGTTTATAATCGGCCGTTAACAAGTCAAATGTTTATTATAGACTTCTGAAAATTCACTACAATACATGTATATATATAATATATATATATACATGAACAGACATTTGGCTGCATTACAACGCAACCGATATGAATAAAACATATAGTTAAGCTCCGTACAAAATTCCACATAATTAAATCGCAAATGCATTGGCGACGCTGTATTATCGGAGGTAAACACAGTTGAAAGCATTTCTGAGATAATATAATACATAGGTTGCAACTTAATGTTTACTGCGCCAGCATGTCATTGTATGTGTATGTATTGTGTATGTGTGTATGTGTGTATGTGTGTATGTGTATATGTGTGATGTGTGTATGTGTATATGTGTGATGTGTGTATGTGTATATGTGTGATGTGTGTATGGGTGTGTGCGTGCATGCGTGCGTGTGTGCATGTGTGCATGTGTGCATGTGTGCATGTATGCATGTATGCATGTATGCATGTATGCATGTATGCATGTATGCATGTGTGCATGTATGCATGTATGCATGTATGTATGTATGCATGTATGTATGTATGTATGTATGTATGTATATAGGCCCTATTCTTATACATATATCAGTTGATGCAAAATAAACATATTATGTCTGTCATTCTATCGTTAAGACTTCGAGTCTTAACGATTGCATTGGGTACGATAGGTTTGATTTCGTCGAAATATTTCCAGTATGCAAGATAGACGTTGAAATTAATCCAGTTCCGTTTCGGGGAAACTATTTGATTTGCCTATCTGTTTCAAGCTGGGTTTTTAGGTTGGTCGGTGCGTAAGTTAGCCTATGGTCTTTAATGCAAGGAGCACCCGACAAGAAATTAGGACATGCACATGAGGACAGAATTAAGCAGAAAATAATAGAACACTTGGACCCCATGCATATAAGACTATTGAAATCTAATTGTTTATTGAATGTTCTAATGTAATAAATTAGATAAAAGAATATTTGGTGGACTATTAGAAGATACGTGTGGCACGGTGGCTGATTGGTTAGAGCGGTCAGCCGTAACACTCAGTGTGCGCTGAGCGTCCGAGACGTCAGTCACTGTGTAGGGACCTTGAGCAAGTCATTCGCGCACCATTGCTCTGCAGTACAACTGCAATTGCTACGTCGAGGCGTTTGCACTTCTGAGCAAAAGATGTTGGAAGAAGGGCGATATAAAAAATGATAGAATAAATAAATGTAAAAAAATACATTCCAACAATATAAAAAAATAAGAATAAGGGAAGCAAAAGTAAGAAACATGAAACGCTGAATGACAACGAGTAATTGCTATGCACGTGTGATGCAAATGTAACGACATAAAAGCCTAACAAGACCAACAAACGGAAGAAGAAGATGGTCATCACTTATCAGAGACTCTGGCAGAAAGACAGACACACGTACATACAGACAGAAAGACAAACAAACTGACAGCAAGAAAGACTGACAAATAGACACACAGGAGGACAAAGACACAGATAGACAAGAAGACAGACAGATATATAGGCATGCAGATAGACAGAAGCATGTACACACACAGACACAGAGACACACACAGACAGACTGACATAAAATCAACCAAATAGACAGAATAGAAATAAAGGGGTAATTGAGAAAACTAGCTAACCCCATAGATGGAGGAAACGACTCACCGCATCAGCGTTCACCAGTCTCAGTACCAGTCGAGCAGCTATCATAATTTACTGCTGGGGTGCGTGAGCTTTTTGGCAGCTGGCATTCAGATCTCGACCTCCGGAAGAAAAGCCCCAGTCCGATTCAAACGACCCATTGACCGTCTGTGGCCCCATATAAATTAAATCTGACAATTTTCCGGTCTGCAGATCTAAGGGGTAGCCATGCGACCATAGCCCCACATTGTCACCCAGTGGACGGCTAACAAGGTGGGAGTGGCCATTGCCCGAAGGGTCATATTCCCAGGGCGACGATTTGTCAAGGTTCACCGACCGGGGGAGGGAGCGAGGGGTCAAAGGACAAAGGGCGTTTACCCCGCTTATGACCGGAAAATGACGGAACGAAACGAGGCTTGTATAAACGGGGATTTTGAGCTGACTTTTGGGGATCGAGGACGCGACCCCGGTGTGTGCTTCGATTAACCCCCGCTTAGCATCTGTCGCCCTTTCCGGGACGAGGAGGGGTGAGGACGGAGAAAGCTTGGGAGGAGACACATGGTTTCTGCTTCGAAGCATGTTACAAGTCTCTCTTTCGAAGGGTGCACGTTACACGGTTTCTGCTTCGAAGGGTGTTACAAGGTTTCTGCTTTAAAGGGTGCACGTTACACGGTTTCTGCTTCGAAGGGTGTTACAAGGTTTCTGCTATAAAGGGTGCACGTTACACGGTTTCTGCTTCGAAGGGTGTCACAAGGTTTCTGCTTCGAAGGGTGTTGCAAGGTTTCTGCTTCAAAGGGCGCTACAAGGTTTCTGCGTCGAAGGGCGTTACAAGGTTTCTCTTTCGAAGAGCATTAAAAAGTTTCTGGGTTAAAATAGTTATTAATTATAATCGTTCAAATCAGAAGGAATATCTTAGTCTGACGAATCTTCGCCTGGAGTCAAATCGACCCCAAGATGTATATGTTTGTGTAAGAATATGTGTGCTTATTTGTATGTGTGCTCATGTGTCTGCATGAGCCTGTGTACGTCTAAGTATGCTTATGTGCAAGTGTGTGTCTTTGTACGTGTATGCGTGCTGACATGTATATGTTAGTGTACGTATAATCATATGATGTTCTCATGTGTATGTGCATGTATGTTTACCTGTACGCGTGCCTTTGTGTATGCGTATGTGTCCGTATGCATGCCGACAATTACATCCACTCGCGCGCACTACATAAATAATCGCACACCTGTCCCATATAAGTAGGTTTCGAACCCAGGTCACCGTCGCAATTAAACGACCTGCCGTCGTACCACACATTGACTTTCGCATTATTGCTTTCAAGCGATAGTCACGTCAAAAAGGGTGACAGCTGTTAGGTAAACGTGTCAGGAAAGACGACTTGTTTATGACAGAAGACGTCGCGCGTCAAAACTTTACTACGTCAAGCAAGAAACTTGACGGGCAATTGAACAATGATTTATGGAATGTCACGGGTCTATTATTAATACGTCCGAAAACAATCTCCACGTTTGCTGAAGATTTATAAAAATCACAGAGCTGTCTATGCGTTGTTTTTAGGCCAATATATATTTTAAAATATATGTGGTGTGCATAAGTATGTATGAGCAATCTTTGAGTAAGTCTATGTATATTTTATGTATGCAAGTATTTATCTAAAAATATATGCACATATCGTTATCGTCATCGTCATCACGAGTTCCTGAGGCCGGCCATTTTCGATGATTCGTATGAATATAGGATCTCCATTTCCCTCAGTATATTTTGTGCGTGTGCCAGTATATATGTATATATATATATATTCATTCATTCATTTCGAAGATTTACATAGCGCCCCTTCAAGACTACTACTCAGGAGAGCTTCTGACCCCGGCACGGCTGAAAAGAACAGTAAATATGTATAGGAATTTTATACCGCCCTTCCTCCAGCATTATATATTTTATATATTATATATTATATATTATATATTATATATTATATATTATATATTATATATATATTTGCTCAGAAGGACACACGCATCGACACCTCAACTGCAGTTGTAAGGCAGAGCAATTGTGCGCGACGGACTCTTTGCACAGTGACTCCTCGGATGAGGATCGAAGCCGCTCACTCAGAGCACACAGAACGTTACGGACCGACCGCTCTAACCGATCGGTGCCACACGATTGTGCTATATCAATGGTGGTGGTTGTTGCAGTTTAACGACACAGTGTGATAACAGAGATCATTAGCGTCGCCCTCCTCCTTTATCCAGGCTTTGGACTGGCACTACCTGAGTTATTGCAGCGGAGGAGTTTGGTCTATTGACAGTGGCTAGTGTTTAACGAATTGTGACAGTTGACGTCGAATTGATTTTTAGAGACGGTGTATATTCGTATTAGTAATTCGACGACGATTTGACATAAGTTATAAACAGAAGGAAAGAAAGTAAATATGTTTTGATGTTAAGCACTTTCGTAGATAACGATTCATATCTGTGTTACGGGAATTTCACCCGTTCCGCCTGAGCACTTTCACAGTTATCAGCTTCCAATCTACGCAATTCTCCGACACTGTTCGCTCATTGACAGTGCCAGTCCCAGGTCTGGATACAGAAGGAGGGCGATGCCAATTATATTTATTATCAAAGTAATTAAATAGTGTCGTTAAACTGGACGTACTACAAAATACACATTCAAATATTCTCTTCCAATCTATAGGCAGAGTCTATATATTCTCCATATGCAAATTCTCACATATCCGTCTCGAAACGTCATGGCATATGCCTAGTTAATATGACCATTCCATTCAGACGTCTTAGTAGAAATCGTCAACATATAATGGGCGCGTTCTTATAGCCATCATCCGAAGCCCTAAACAGATAGAGATAAACAAGGAGAGTGAGACAAAGAGGGAGCCCGTTTAGAATTAAGTTGATGGATTTATGTCGGAAGCTCAAAGTCGCGACAGAGGTTATGAAAAAGCGATCGACCAAGGCATACACAAATATAACACAGGCATACACAGACATACACAGACACACACAGACACACACAGACACACACGCAGACACACACAGGCATACACAGACATACACAGACACACACAGATACACACGCAGACACACACAGGCATACACAGACATACCGGCGAGTACAGGGAAATGTTACAGACCCGATTGTGTCGCTTGCCACCAGCCACCCATGCAAAGTCCCCCTCCGCATCGCTGCCCACCCCCCACCAGAACGTGAATCAGAAAATGCACATTATCTGTTATCCTCGGTACGGATATACAGTTTAGGGTAGACTGGGGTGGAGTGGGATATGACGACGTAGGAGGGGAGAACGGTCGGATGTGGACCCTTGTTCGAATCAGTCACCATACGCAGAACACTGAGCTGTTAAGCACACTGTCTGTAAGTAAGTAAACGGATTTATGAAGCGATGACAGTGTCATTTATACATCGCTGTGTGTCAGAGGAATTGACCTATAGTAGGCCTAACAGAAAGACTCTGTCAATCATTCAATCAGTTTGTTAGTCTGTCACTCATAAGTAAGTCGGTCGGTAGATCAGTCAGTCAATTAGTCAGTCAGCCTATGTATTCGCAGTCTTCTGGTTTAATATGTCTGTCTGACTGTTATATTAGATTCTGCATTAAAAATGTCTCAGTGATTGTCTGGACTAATGTCTGTCTGTTTGTCTATAGATATATCTGTCCGGTGACTGGCTGTGTCTGTCTTACCGTCCGTCCATCTGTCTCTCTCAATATGTCCGATTGTACATCTGTCTGTCGGCCTGAATTGATCCGTTCTTTCTGCTAAGCAAAGACCATTTGACCTGAAGGAGGTGACTTCTTGATTAAAATTGAAACGACTTTAACGAATGTAGTGATCTCTTATCTAATCTCCAATTCTCTCTCTCTCTCTCTCTCTCTTTCAGTCGGTCGTCGGTCTCTGTCTGTCTCTGTCTGTCTGTCTGTCTCTCTCTCTCTCTGCCACTGTTGTTTTATTCCTTATCTGCGTTCCAGCTGCTAGCGTTCATACTCCTGAGCTGTTTCTTTTCTCTGTTCGCCATACAATTCTTGGACGATTGCTGTAACAACAGTTTTGAAACAGTGTCTAAAGTAGCTAGATGTTGAAGAATTGTACAGAAGAAAGTTATCTAATTGAACGAGAAACGCTGCTTTGTCCTTGCTTGCGTGAACTAGTTACTACCTTTCGACTGCGTCATTTTTCAACATCAAGCTGTATCGACACTGTTTCAAAACTGTTGTTATATTAGCAAAGATTTGTTTCAAACAGTATTCATGTGTCTTTAAAATTGTTTCCGTAATGTCCTGAAATTATTTCGAAACTGATTCAAAACTGTGCATTTTGCAAGTCAGTAAAATGTTCGATGAACTTTTACCGATTATAATGATTCTATTACGTTAGTTTGTCCATAATTATGAAGATTATATTGTTTGGTATCATTTAGTTGTTTGTCAGAGATGTATTGAGGACCGGTATTTATTAATGGCGTATGTGTGTCCGACAGTCTGTTCGTCGTACTGTCTGTCTGTTTGTGTGTGTGTCTGTCTGTGTATCTTTCTGTGTATCTATCTGTCTGTCTGTCTGTATGTCTGTCTTCCTCCCTTCACTGGCTCCCCTGTTCTGTTTTCATTTCTTTGCACGTGTGCTAGCGACGTCTCGTCATATACATCGCTCTATCGTTTCTATTCCGTGTCTCTTATCTGTCTGTCTCCTTGTCCCTCTCTATGTGTCATCCACTTTCTCTCATTTGTAACTTATCGCCTGCGGCCTGCAGCGTGCTGTTCAATCTGTACTTAAATCGTAATTAGAATAGATTTCATAATTACTTAATATGCCAATTAAGATTAATATCGGATAATTGCTCGTGTTCACACTCACACAAATACATGGATATACAGATATACAGGGAGAAACAGAGAGAAACAGGTAGACAGATCCAGACACACAGAGAGAAGGAAATACTAGAAGAGAAACTCTTAGTCAAATCATTCGCCCGCATTTGAGTGACTTCGGCCGTTCAACGTGTCTCCTCATCTGTTATAAGTTATAACATGTTAACCTGGATAGGTCGCCAAATTAGGCTCCTCTAAAGAAATTGCCACGAACCAATCGATATCAAATAAAGCTATAGAAATCCTTCCTCTTTCGCTTACAGTTTGACGGTCTAAGGCCGTAGTTATTTTTTTAAAAGTTATAACATGTTAACCTGGATAGGTCGCCAAATTAGGCTCCTCTAAAGAAATCGCCACGAACCAATCGATATCAAATAAAGCTATAGAAATCCTTCCTCTTTCGCTTACAGTTTGACGGTCTAAGGCCGTATTTTTTTCGCCTCAGTGCTTTTTGTTTTGGAAAAAATGTGCCAGAACGCCTCTGCATTGTCGAAAGAAATCATGCTAAGCTTAGTTACCAAAAGAAGAAATTTTCATAAGACACAATACAATACCACAGCACAATACAATACAATAAAACTGAAATTTGATATTGTCCTTCTTCCAACATATTCCACTCAGAACTCGACGGCGCAATTGCGGTTGTAATGCAGAGCAACTGTGCGCGAAGGACTTGCTCAAGGTCCCCACACAGTGAATCCTCGGATGAGGGGGCGAAGTGCGAACCCGCTCACTCAACGCACATTCAGCGTTACGGGCTGACCTACTCATAAATTTTAGAATGTAAAAAATTTATATTGCAAAGTTTTATGTCAGATTCCAGAGTGTTTTTCTTTTTACAGTCTTTTATTTAATTGGCCTGCGTAGTGTTTGTCACGGACGTCTATCAACTCTTTCTCAGGTATGCTCACATCTCTCTAGAGAACTGAAATTTTGCACACATTTCAGGCTTGCATGACAATGCAATGTATCAAATTTCTACGGATACAACTCAAACACTGAGAAAAAAATGACTCAAAAACTGACAAAAACATGACAAACATGCAAAAATTAAATATCGTTTAACCACTCGAACGAATCCTCCATGATGAGCTCCGCTCCGCCAAGTTTACATCATCAATGATATGTAATCAAATAGAAGAGGGCCCCAACAAAACCAAGTTTTTATTTTAACTTGTTTAGTTATTGAACGTTTCGACGCGTTCCGCCAGAAAAAGCACTGTTTGTTCGGATCCCATTGAAATACTTTCCGGTCCGTCTGACATTTCGGTTCTGGTACTTGATGTCATGGGCAAGAACACCAGTGACATTTCGGTACTAGTACTTGAAGCCATGGACGAGGAAATCATGTATAGCATGCATGCCTGTACAGGGGGGCTGTCGACCTCTTCAACCGGTGACCTTTTCAACTCTCGAGCGCTTTTCTAGAGGACTGTTTTCGGCGGTCGGCCATTCCCTCTCTCTCTTGTCTGCCCGCTTTATCGGATCTGCTTCCGGTGTTGACGCCAATCGAGGGAATTGACATTCGTCATTTCTTCTGTACGCAGTTTCCGACCGCTCTCCTGTCTCTTGTTTTCCCAACTGACCCTATTCTCCGACGTCAACCACACTGTCACGCACGCATACAAACATATACACACAATGTCACACATATATACACACACGTACTAATGCACATACACACACTCGCTGACGCAAATAATTGTATATATATATATATGACATCATATGTATATATATTTGAATGCATATAATCATTGCTCGTGTAAATTCATCATTCATATAATTATATATGTGTATAATGTATATATATATATACATAACTTATACAATATACATTAGCATAAAATCATAGTCATGTCCAACGCTTACTCATTTCTGTAAAATTATTCGTTGACAGATAATTACACTAATCAATCAAAATGCAAACAGATATTCATTTGTGTGGGTTTAATGAGAACCTATGAGCTCACAAATAATCATGCATACATTATATGTCCGCAGTATATATATACATATATAAATATCTGTCATCTGTCTATATATATATATATTCATATATATATATATGTATATATATATATATATGTACACACTGTATGAAGTGATTTTGAAGTGGTGTTTAATGGGAAGCTGTACTCGGATCGTCTGAACCATGCGAGAAAGGTTGTTAAAATTAATTAGTGTATTTATGTTCAGAGGGCATTTTGTGACTGACAGATCAGCAGAGGATCTCTGAGCAGGAGCAGAGCAACTGGCGCGATGCACCCTCATCGCAGACACAGTTAATAACAGTAGACACGTCGGTCCCTCCCTCCCTATCACCCTCCTTCCCTCCACCCACATGTATCGTCCATATACTATATCCAGGACGCGACTGGAGTGCTTTGTTTTCAGCTATGAGTAGGAAGTGCAGTACCCTAAGCCAGGACGCTGAGTCTGCCAAGCTATGAATTGCTCGCGACTTCGTTTTTTTAGCCTCGGCATGTGATGTGAAAACTGGTGACCTGTCCTCTCGCTCGCCGTCTCAATGTTATTATTATTATTATCGTCGTCGACGTCGTCGTCCTTCTCCACCTCCTCCTCCTCATCGTCATCATCATCATCATATGGAGTTTTATGTAGCGCGAATGCCGCGATTGATCGCGTGAGATAGTCGTGTCTTCTTGAAGGGCAGGCGACAGGGTGGATAGAGAGAGAGAGAGAGAGAGAGAGAGAGAGAGACAGACAGACAGACAGACAGACAGACAGAGACAGAGACAGAGACAGAGACAAAGACAGAGACAGAGACAGACAGAGACAGACAGAGACAGACAGCTAGACAAAGAGAGAGACAGAGAGAGACAGAGAGAGACAGAGAGAGACAGAGACAGACAGAGACAGACAGCTAGACAGAGAGAGACAGAGAGAGACAGAGAGAGACAGAGAGAGACAGAGAGAGACAGAGAGAGACAGAGAGAGACAGAGAGAGAGAGTGGATCGAAAGTTACCTCATCCAGATAATATGTTGTCTATCTTTATTGCACTCTACTGTGTGTTGGGTTGTCTTGTGTGAGAATGTATGCTATCTTCTATCTTTGAACTCGTCGTCTGAGGGCAGTCCATACCCACTGCAATGGTGTTGACACTCGCTCTCACTGTACGTATATACCCCAGTATGCGCGTCCGTACGTGTCAACGCACGCTTGTCTATCTCTGCTGTGCGCGACATCATGTAGTCATTGATAATTCGTAACTAGTAACTTCTGTTGAGCCAGTGCTATGCACAAGGCATCAAAAGATGGCGCACCATGCATAAATCCAGATTGGTGTATACACCATGACACGTGAGGCGCAATTTTTCATAAAATACAAATAATAAAAGTACAATAAAGTATTCCGTTAAGATTGTTTGTTCAAATTCACTTTGCACAAATGTCTGTTTCACTGACGGCCATTTGCATGTACGCGTGTCTGTATCCTTGCCTATGTGTCTCAATATTTGTCTTCAAATATAATTGAGATACATAGGCATGACCGCGTGCATGCATGTGTCATCGTATGTGTGGATGTATCTTTGCATCAGTGTCCATTCATACTAGCCCGCACGATAACAAGGATAATAAGATAGTCTGGTACATCAGATTATAGTTACATCTAAGTATTCGCGGCAATTCAATAAATGCCAAACAGACGCATGCGCCCGTAACATTATGTCCAGAAAGTTTATAATTTTTCTGTTTGAGATGAGTTACATACTTGTGGAAAATTCTAGGCCAGTAGGCCTATGCTTCATGTTTTCTTTAACCCTAACCGAAGCACTAGGTAACACGCAGACCAAGTGAGAGTAACTGACATTTCTTGCAGATGTTAAACAAGATGGCTCATACGAAAAAATCTAAAGTTCAAAGTTAGTTTCCTGCCAAGGGGTTGATAACGCTTCATAGGTTCATATTAGACGACTGCTAATAATGTTGGCTCAAGGTGCTATTTTTTCTCCTCCTCCTCTTCTTCTTCTTCTTCATCTTCTTCTTCTTCATCATCTTCTTCTTCATCTTCTTCTTCTTCATCTTCTTCTTCTTCATCTTCTTCTTCTTCATCATCTTCTTCTTCATCTTCTTCTTCTTCATCTTCTTCTTCTTCATCTTCTTCTTCTTCATCTTCTACTCCTCCTCTTGTTCCTCCTATTGCTCCTCCTCCTCCTCTTCCTCTTCCGCCTCCTCCTCCTCCTCTTTATCCTCCTCCTTCCTGATATACTTATTCAGCATGTATGTATGTATGCATAAATGGATGTGGAGTGTGGAGTGTGCGTGTATATGTGTGTGTGTGTCTGTGAATGTGTGCGAGCGTGTGTGTACGTGCGTTAATGTACTTCTAACTATGCATCCCTATCTTCAAGCGTGTATGTCTCTGTATCGTCATGTACCCGTCTTCATATGCCTGAATGTCCTCCTACCTTTCTCCAACCAGTCGACGTCCGTTGCGTTGTCGTTGAACTGTCTCGGTTTCATCTGCTTTCTTCTCGCCATCATATCCCTCCTCCTCCCTTTCCTGTTCCTCCTCCGCTTTCCAATCCACCTTTCCCCTTTCCGAGTTGCGCGAACGACGAGTCAGATTATCCCTCTTTCGATGGCGCTCCTAATGGCGTCGAGACTTGGCCCTCTATGGCCTTCTACCGTAGAGCAGGTGGCCGTGGTTCTATTGCCGCTGCCACCAGGCTCTGCAACCGATCATCGAACAAGGGTACGACCGCACTGCCACCCCTTTCGTCGTGTTCCGCCGGGGGAGGGGTGGACTGGGGTGGCCCCTCATCCACCAGCGCCGACCGCACGCACTTGCTCGTGAGCGCGGCACTGGTCTTCTCGGCTGTGACGTCAGTGACAGCGAGGAGGGGAGAAAGAAGAGGATGGAGGGACGATGGCAGCAGCAGCAGCAGCAACTATATAGCCAACTGACAATCAACCGTATCTCGCAACTGATTGGCCAACTTCGCCTCTCTCTGGCACACTCACGAGGTAGACATGGAAACCGATCAAAACCACGATCTTATATATATATATACATATATATATACATATATATATATACATATATATATATACAATATGTATATGTATATATTATTTATATGTATGAAATTAACATATATATATATATGATATAATTAGATCATACCAGGGTTTATATTCTTTACAAAGCATATATATATAGTATATATATATATATATATATAAGTATATTTGTGTGGCTAAACGCATACACATGCAAAATTTATAGATTGTCTATATGCATGTATGCAACCTTGATGTAATAATATGTGCCATGCAGATAACACAGGCACACACACACGCACACACATGTGCATGAGTACATCTGCAGGAACCATAGATGACGAGATGATGACGAGAATGATCATGATGGTGATAGTGATGATGGCTAAGAATGATACTGATGATGTTAATGGGGATAATGATGATGACGACGACGAAAATGGAGACGATATTGACGACTATGACGAAGATGATAATGATGAGGTTGATGATGATGACGACGACGACGACGATGGTGATGATGACGACAACAATGATGGTGACGAGAACGCCCTAAGTAGACTCGTCATCTCCTCTGCAATTTGAAGAAAGTTCACTCACCCCATCTGGTGAACTCCTGATGGTAGTTGCAGTTAAACGACAATGCCCTCCTCCTTTATCCAAAATTGGAACTGGCACTGGTAGAGTACAACCAGCGACGAAGTTTGGTGAACTCCTCTGTCGGCAGCGGTTCCTTTAAACGTCCGTTGATGTCCAGTTTCAAGTTCCTTTCTTTCGTCAGAGTCCACTAATTATTACCTGTAGTGGTTCCTTTATTAGGTCGACTCCTTCCACCAAGCTGCTTCATTTCACGATGGCAGCCAGCCTCCTCGCGTGGTCCATTTCCCTTCCAGGGCCGTATCTCAAGACGCTCTCTCCCTCGGCTCAGACACCACTCCCTCCGCCGTCTTCATTCCTCACTTTCTGTACATCCCTGCATAATTCATCAACCATGAGCTCGTCTCAACCTCATCAGCAGTTGCCATACGCTTCCAGGCAGAAGCCCAACGCCAGCCAACCAGAAACGTTAAAAGGGAACTGATCCGATCACGTGTCTGTCATGTGCCCGTCTTTGAGTGGGGCTCCTCCACTCTGATTAATAACGACGGTTATACTTTCAGACGTATCCGCGTGTTGAATCGGCGACCCTCTCGTAAGCGATCCCGTTCGGCTGTCACGACTCATTGAAATGATACGCATCCGACATGAAACGCCAACAGAGGGCAGCGCGCTCACGCACCTCGCGCAGGCGCAGTAAACTGTGACACGCACCACCGCACATGTCCCACTTTATCCGAGAAGTCTGAGCGTGCGCAGAGAAGGCACAGAGAGGACACGTTCGACTGACTGCAACAGTCAAGTCAAATTAGATGATGTGGCGCCAGCTGAGATTGGGGAGGAGCATATGGGGCACAATGTAAACGAACGTCGTTGACAAGACTTCTGCATGGTGCAATTGAAGATATTCATATAGCGCCACTAAAAAGAGAATCGGAGGTTTTCACGAGGCTGTTGGTTATTGGTTTAGTGATTGCAGTTTAGTCTTCAACGATGACGATTTCCTGCATTGCTTTCTCACACATACTCGTCGTTAAAGGGTTAATGACGCTGCGCCATAACAACGACGATTGGTGGCATCCTTCTCCCTTCTCCAATCATAGGCCTGGCACTACCAGATTGGTGGTAGATTACGAGCTGTGACGGAGTTCCATGCATTTAGAGAAAGTTGGTTGGTTGGTTAATTTGTGTGGTCAACGACGTTGGGTGGTGACAAAGTTCATTAGCATCGCCCGTCTTCTTTATCCAGGCTTGGCGCTGGCTCCGCAAGTAGTCACGCTGTAGCAGTGGCAGTTTTAGTTTAACGACATTTTGTGATAACAATGATCATTGATTAGAAAATGGCACCACTATAAATGACGAGTGGACGTTTGTTTCTAAGTTAGAATCAAAACCTGTCATCCTCTTCTATATAAGGGCCACTAACCAGCGTAAAAGAGGTGTGTAAGTGACTTAGTTTTCTCTGCATGTTCTCGCATCATTTTCCATTAGATAGTACAACTTGCTGGCATAGGTACCACACTGAAATTCTTGCATTTCCATCGCTGTCCATCTGTTTGATTCGGTGACAGCCACGCTACGTTGACGTCCTAGCAGTCCGCGACGGACTGACAACGGCGCGTGACGCAGCTCTGACGTCGAAAACCTGTTCCGTCAAACACGACGATTGACGCGTATAGCAGGGTTTCAGCGTATCTCCCGAAGGCACCCGCGAGAAATCGTGAACGACAGAGGGTGGGCGCATCAATAATTCCTCGTCAATTATTTATCCCCATTTGCTTCTGTCTGCCAGACCTTCGTCTCGTCGGAAATATGAACTGGTCCTGTCGAAGAGGAATATTTATTAGACGTTCGTCGTGGCTTAATTTTCTTGATTTACGTTTAGAAAGGTTTCTTTTGACACGAGGTCATTAATTACAATCCACTCAGTAATCAGGAACCGACATTCGTCAAAGGCTCATTGTGTAGTTATGACTCCTGCGAACTCTAATACGTGACTTGATTAAAAGAATTCTAAATACAATCACGACATCATTGGTCTATGTATCATCGGACTGGACTGATTATTTTAAGACGATCCCTGAGCATTTACATATTGCACGCAGAAAGTGCACATATTTATATACTCGTCAGTTTTGATTTTGATGTATGCAAGGCTTCAAACTGGCACTAATCAATTTGAGTCAGATTCCATGCGTGTATAGATTGATGAATGGATGCCCTCAAGAGCTTGCTCTATTATTTATGCGAATGAATGAGTCAATCCTGATATCTGTCTTTTGCAGCGAAGTTATGGGTCATTGGGCTTACTGGTCAACTAGAGTCGATTCCAGAATTGCCCATGGATGTGTAATCCTTGATGCTTTTACTGCCTTTAGAAAAGGCGCACCATGTATGACCTATAACTAATATGGAAGGGATATGAAGCCGCAACGTCTCAACCAACCAGTGATCGTCGCTTCTTACAGTTCGGAAGAGATCATCCATCCAAGTGGTCCCAGTTTCAGCTTCCCTGGCCCCACTGTCAGCTTACCAGGCCCCTATGTGGTTTGCATCCATCGAGTGAGAAAAATAGTTTTGATGAGTTAGTCTTTGGGAACGGACGCGCCATCGCCGATTCAGTCTCTGTTGTAAAGACCAAGGAAGGATGGTTTACCTTCTCCTATTTTCAGATCCATCCGTAGATGTGGATAATGTGGCGGTTCTTGCGTCATGCATAATGCATATAGTTGGTTGCGAGATCCCATTCTGAGCATTCTTCCTTTTCGAGTTGTCTGAAATAAAGTAACCCAGTAGGTGTAGTAGAAGTTTCGGTTCAAAGACACTTTGTTATAGCAAATACCGTTAACGTAGCCTCCCTTTACGACACTGTGAGGAAAAAGTTATTGGCGTCTCCCTTCTTCTTTTAAGTTTTTTTGACTGGCACCGACAGCTTCGGAGTTTAATAGGGCATTTTATGAGTTTTCTAATTTAAAGAAAAAATTATGCGTTTAAAAGAGGTGTGTAATCTGTATAATAACTTTGAACAGCGTTCAGTTCACAATGAGATTTAATGCATGAGTTTATCGATCGACTGTGGTCCTCAGCGATATTATTTCAAACAGCGGTCTGCAATAAAGAGCCATTTCAATTAAATTCAGCTTGATTCAGCCAAATTCAGTTCAGTTTGGTTAGGCAAATTTCTTTTCAACTAATTATTGACTACGTTCGGAAGTCAAGTTGAAAATCAAGCACTGTAATTACAAATCCTCATCTGGTTGTGATAAATAGTGGAGACAAAACACCTTTTTCTTTTTCACTTCTTACGCTAGAAATGTCCCTTACTTTCAAACTTCAATTGCTAGCGCAAATCTCCATATAGCTAAACTCCTCCAGTGTTCGCGTCCTGACAGTGCCAGTCTCAAGCCTGGACACATTATTGTTAAACTGAGACTAAATTTTTTCGATTTGTTGATCCCGTATAAGCTTGCAATAATAATGGCAGGTATAACATTTTTATCACAAATATATTTAGCAATGAATTGCAACTCTGTTTCACTATTAAATTTTTTCATTTACATTTTAATTTGAATGCATATTTCAAATTCTCCAACTCAGTAGAGCAACGGTACAACAACTCACGTGACAACTGGCATTTCCAATCTCAATATATTGAGGGTTCAGGGGCATCAATCCCCCCTTGAGTGAAGGAGGCAAACCCCCCAGTTCCAGGTGTCAGTGAGGCAAGATATTCCCCCCTAAGACTCGCATAATATCCTCCTGAAATTGGAGGCATTTGCCTCCGGACCACCCTATCTGGACGGCCCTGTGAGGGCCGACATATCACCCATAGCCCATATATGGGTGAACTTGACCCATGTGCAGATCAAACGCAACGTTTTAATGAATTATTTAGGCCATTGCCAATGATCTTCGTCTACTTTTTGTAGCGCACGAAGATATTTCAGGTCAAGGATGTACGTCTACTACGCCACCTGACTAATATTGAAATAGTTACGCCTCATGCCGATATTACTGATTAATAAATTTATTCATTTTGACATTTTTATAGCACCCCAAATCAGTCTTAAGCAACTTGTAAAAAAAGATGCGCATCACTCCTAGACAACAGTCATATCTCGAGAAGCGGCGATCTCGTTTGACAGGTGGGGTACACCCACTGAGAGGGGTAGAAAATGTGGGGGACAAACGTATAGTGTGTCCCCTCTCTGTAGAAGGTTGGCAGACTTATCCACCCTCGACGCCCCCACCGGGACCGACGTCCCTGCGCGTCTCCAAGTAGAGCGTTCAAGGTGGAAGGGCCAACAACTGAGAAGGTGCGGCAGTTTGGTCAAGCCGCCTGGAAGAACTACCAGAAGCTCGCCACCAGAGGAGGAACGAATAGCTCGACGGCCAATCAAAGTTGTTGTGCGCCACCTGGTGAATAGTATCTGTGTTTTAGAGTTGGTGAATTCGGGCAAACAAAGCTATCTTTCGCAACGCTCTTCGATGAAGAGTAAGAGAAGCTCGATCAGCGACAACCATGCGTATGAAATGTTACCAACTTCGTTTTCTTAGTCTTAACATAATTATGAGGGCAGGTGAACAGTTCTCTCACACGCTGTCTCATCTTCCCACCGACATCATGTGACCAATGTCAATGCTGCCAATCTTGTGAACACCTCCGCTGCTCGTACTCTGCTAGAGCTAGTGACGTAGCGAGGGGGGCGAGGGGGCGAACCGCCCCAGGCGGCACTTGTCCTAGGGGGCGGCATTTTCGGGAAAAAATAAAAAATTGTTTTGCATAACTTGCACTCTTCAAGATTCTTGCTGCTCTTGTCTAAACCTAAAGCTTTTTTGCTATTTCTCGACTTAAAACTAACATATACGATATACCGAAGGACCACCGAATGGCACCTAGTGTCAATAGACACGCTGCATGGCAATGCCGCCTCTGTCTATCTTGCCATGACTTTCGCACCTATAAAATGAAATAGGCCTAAATTTTACAATTTTAATAATGCGCAAATTCTTAGATTGATGAAAAACTATTCTTTCTTAAGTAAAGTGTTGAATTAATTAGGGACAATCTCTGCTTAAATATAAATTTCATTTATGAAAAAACTTGCTAAATGCATCATGTATTGATGCAAATAAAGTTTTATGAAAAAAAATTTGAGTAATGAAAGACGTTTTTGCCTACATTGAGTGATGAAATAATTAATGCAAAGTTGGATTCACAATCAAAATCTAACTTAAATACAAGTTGGATTTATCAAAAATCTTTCTTAATTAGAATCTGGGTGATGAAAGAGTTACTCCTTAAACAAAATTTGGATTTTCAAAACTAAAACTAATTAAAATAAACTAATTAAAACCTACTTAAGACCCACAATTAGAGAATCACTACATTCCAATTTAGCAATTCTTTCAGTTGAACGCTCTTTGACAAGCACAATTAACTTTGACAAGGTTATTAGTAATTTTGCTGCAGGGAATGCAAGAAAAGTAAATTTTTAAATGGTAACAGTTGACAGATATAATGTAAGTATGAGACCCTATCTGTATCCGTATAATAAGTTCATTCATTCATTCATTAAGAAAATTTATATAGCGCCCCTTCAAGGTTACTACTCATGAGCGCTCCAATTAGTCTAAGTTATCAGTTACTAATCCATTCTAAGTACCATACTTACTATGGTCTCACTATGATTAAATTATTGCTTAGGCCTAGGACTTTCTTTTCAATACGTATAGAGAAAGAATAGGCCCTATGATTTGTATTTTTTAATATTTTAATGTTATGGGGACTTTTTATAATTTTCGATCTAACTAATGATAAGGCAATTTAATTAGTCAAAGGACGTACAGTTTTAATTTTGAAAGTGCATGCTGATGCCAGGGGTGTAACAAGTGGGGCCAGGGACACCGCCCCCCCAGTTTCAAAACTGGGGGGGGGGCAAAGCCCCCCTTTTTAGTGCTCAGTGCCCCCCCATGTGTCCCCCAAATCGGTTCTTTTTATGTTTATCCAATGGATTTTTAAGATTACTTTTGTTAAGATAATTTGTGCCCCCCATTTTTCAAATTTCTGGGGAGGGGCAAAACTAAAAAAGTGGGAGGGCAAACAAATTTTTGTGCGCCTCGCGCAATATTTTTTAAATTATGGCTCCCCACTTTTCAAAACTTTGTTACACCTCTGGCTGATACTGTTACCAACTGTAGGCCCTACAATTATTTGAATACTGAATAGAATAATCATGATGTATATGAGAGCTTAATGAAAGCACTTAAAACTGGCGCGTATACCTATCTCCTTGTGCATATCTCGGGGCAGGCCTATATTTACAAGAACGAAGTGATGGAAAATAGGCAGGGGCGGCATTTTGTACCTTCACCCCAGACGGCGCTTTGCCTCGCTACGCTAGTGGTAGGATCAAGAAGGAGGGCGACGCTAATAAGCTTTGTTATGACGAAATGGCGTTAAGCAGCACATATAGTTTCCCTTGAAGAGGCGCTATATAAATTATCGAAATGAATGAATGAATGAAAAAAGCATTATGTAGCTTTGTTCAATACTTCGTCAACGGTTTAACTTAACCATTTCGACCGAGCGTTTAGTCCGCAGCCATTCGACAGATGACGCTACGCGTTCTCGTCCAGATTTAGACTACTACACTTTACTCTGCAATACAAAACTGTATAACCCCGAATATATAAACTATATGTGGCTTGCAAATTTCCGGTGTTCAAGCAATGCACTTATCACGCACAATTGGATTGAAGAGAACACCGGCGCTAGTGAATAAGCTGGTGCCCAACGTTGGGTTTTCGACTGGCGTTGTAGAAGTTACGACTGTGAGCACGATTTAATTAACCTATCACGCACAGAGCTACCGCCCTTTCTCATCTCTCTCTACCTCTTCTATAAATATTTTAAGTCTATATGTAATTGATAGAAAATTATAGAATTGAATTAAACAGAATAAGGCTGAACTAGATAACCTAAATCGCTTTCACAGAATCTGAAATAAAAGTTTAATTGATCGAACTAAAATACTGCTGCTCTCGGGTGGTGCTGACAGAGAGAGAGAGAGAGAGAGAGAGAGAGAGAGAGAGAGACAGAGAGAGAGAGAGAGAGAGAGAGAGAGAGAGAGAGAGAGAGAGAGAGAGAGAGAGAGAGAGAGACATTGAAGAATGTCAGACAGGCAGCCAGACAGACAGACAGATAGACAGATAGACAGACAGACAGACAGATAGACAGATAGACAGATATACAGATAGACAGATATACAGACAGACAGGACCTGGGACACGAATGGAGAGAGAGAAAGACACGGAGAGACTGAAAGACTGAGAGAGAGATAGATAGACAGACAGACAGACCGAGACAGAGCCAGAGATAATGAATTAAATATGTACATGTAGATATATACATACATATTGTATGCATACATGTAAACGATATATGAATATATATATTGACAGACACACGCGCATTTTTATATATGCATATATATATATATATATGTATATATATATTAGCAGGTAATAATCCTCTGACTGAGCAGCGCCTGTATTCTTCATAAGAGGCCGCTTCACACACATACACAAACAACCATAGACACATACAAACAGCCAAACGCATACATACAGACACAAACACACACACAGACAGTCTCCTGTCTTTATCTGCACCAGCCATTGATTTTCTGTTTCCTTCGCCTGACTATAGAGTGGGCACCAAACAGACAGAGACAGACAGACACACACACAGGCAGGCACACAGACAGACACACAGACAGACAGGAAGAGTCCTTCGAGATTTTCGTACTCCATTGCAAGAGGTCTTCCACCGCGTCCCTCCTCCGTCCCTCCACCCTCCCTCTCTCCAGCTTCCCTCCATCTCACAATCCGTCGATATCGATACAGGTTCGCTCGTGGGCCCACATACAAGCAGGCCTATACGTCGAAACGGAAGGCCCACATATATGGACCGTCGGTGGAGGGGAATCACGGTCAACGGTCGCAACGCACGTTCGATAATCCTTATTCTTACGTTACCCGGTGCAATTCTTACGGCACCCGGTGCAAACCGTCACCGTCTTGAGTCGGAATCGGCGCCGGCTATTAATAGACGCAATCGCCAGTGCAAAAGAGATGAGATCACGGACTGCTGCTGCTAGTG
This sequence comes from Bimastos eiseni, assembly GCA_959347315.1. NCBI lineage: Eukaryota > Metazoa > Annelida > Clitellata > Crassiclitellata > Lumbricidae > Bimastos > Bimastos eiseni. The sequence goes on along the minus strand of OY365816.1, from coordinate 14,535,059 downwards.
TGGGTTGGTGGGTGCGTCGTTGCGTGCGTCTGGTCGACTCCCTGGCTCTGCAGTCGTGTCCGTGGCTGCTGCTGCTGCTGCTGATGGTGGCGGTGGCGGTGATGCAGCCTTTGATCGGTAGTGTTGATGGATAGCGCGATTCCTTTTCGCGTTTCGCTACGTCTGCGAGAGATGCTGGTGGTGATTCTGGTGGTGTCGGTGCTGGTGGGAACAGGTGCGCGTTCCACCTGATCAAAGAACAAAGGAATCTTTATTACGAGGACGAACGGTCTCAGGTAAGAGCATCGCTCGCATCGATAGAAGGGTAATGGGAAGGGTGGGAGGGAAATGGGGTGAGGAGGAACGGAAGAAAATAGGGTGGGGAGGGAGGATGGAATTTATTGTGGACGGAAGCAGTGAAGTGAGGACTGACGGAATGGGGTGGGGATGTAAGGAATTGGATGCGAATGGAAGGATGGAAGGAGAGAGGCAGGACAGGGGATGGGGAGGTTCGGAGGAAGGAAGGAAAGAAGGAATGCAGGGAGACATCTTGCCCCGTGATCAGCTGACTAATGAAGTTCCGATATGAAATGGTTACTTCAACTGGATCGAAGTCAACAATAGAAATATGCTAATTATAACCAGGATCACTAAACTTAGATCTGTACGGAGTCGGAAGGGAAAAGCCCAACGGAAGACGGCAGAATAATAATGATGATCCGTTATCACAATCCGTCATCCTGATTATGATCACGATCGTCGTGATGATGACGCTATCGAATAATGATCATCCTGTCATGAAGTCATGATCCGCAACATGGACGAAGGAAAATTGGTATACAAGAATGGAGAGAGAATGGGAACTACGTGATGTAATGCTGCACGGTGGCCGATTGGTTAGAGCGATCGGCCTGTAACGCGGAGATCGCGGGTTCCGAGGAATCACTGTGTAGGGACCTTGAGCAAGCCTTCGCGCACTTTTGCTTTGCATTACAACTGCAGTTGAGCCGTCGAGGCGTGTGTATGCACTTCTGAACTAAACAGTAAGAAGGGCGATACCAAATAACAGTTGTATTAATGCATTATTGTGTTGTAATAAATTGACTTTCTTTGGGGGCTGTTTAATTTAGATAATTGACGATCATGACCTCTCTGTTCCCATAATCTATTCTTCCGCTACAGACTCCTTCAATGCCTTCCTCCTTTACTGTATATTCTTTTACCATCTGAAGAAGCCAGCGACAACGTCTCCGCTGGTTGCACACTGACAGTGCCAGGCCCAAGCCTGGATGAAAGAGGAGGGCGATGCTGATTCTCATAGTCATCACAGAGCGTCGTTAAACTGAAACTATTGCTGCTACGAAGCCTTCGATTCCTATTGGTCATTTTGCTACGTGCCAGAGTGACGTTCGCACGGGGTCCAATACGTTTCGTAAATCAATGGAGAAATTATTACTATTCTCGATCGGATTCAATTACGTCCATCCTCCGAAACAGAACGATCAATCGATGATCGATTTGGCGGCGGATGAGGCCAACTGCCTTTGCCTCTGTACCTTCAACTCCATAACCCTCGAACAAGGGGGTTGGACTGAATTGGTGGCTGGAGGCAGCGCTCACGAAGACGAGGCATCGGAAAAAAACAAATGACCCTTTGCTCGGGATAGTACTCCTTGGATTTTTAGGCCTACTGCGGTGCATGCAAGCTATAGGATTGTAAAAATATTGTTATTGTGTTGTTTATTATTATTATTATTATCATCATTATTATTATTATTATTATTATTATTATTATTATCATTATTATTAATATATTATTATTATTATCATTATTATTATTATTATCATTATTACCACTATTATCATTTTTATTATTATTTTATTGTTATTATTATATTATTTTAATAGTAATTTATATTATTATTATTATAATTATTATTTGTATTGTAATTTTAAATATTATTCATATTGCCATGCACTTATTGGGTGCCACTATAGTTGTGACCAACTTTAGCGACACCGTGTGATAGCAATTATTAGGTTCGCCCCATTCTTTATCCAGGCTTGAGATTTCCGCCGTCTGATACTATTTTGTGTCTCAACGAAGTAGTAAGAAAAATGTTAAGGCTCAAGTTTCTTGACCAGATGACTTTTGATGACCTCTCTGGTCAAGCAGATTCCTCTCTTATCTTTTCCGTGTTGCACGACCCTTACCATGTCCTAGACATAGTTTGTCTTTATAGCCTCCTTCATAGAATGTTACCTATTCACTCTGTCCTCGATCACACAATCAAGAAATCTCGCGTGCTGATGCACAAACGAGGTGTGGTTTAATCAGAAAAAAAACTATTCAAATACGGTTGCTGTAATTCATATCGCTCACTGTGAACGTATTTTTGACACTGCATAGTTCAAGTCGTATTAATCGTTATTATATAGGCCTACATATTAGTCAGGATATATTTAATGCAGGCTGTGAGCGCAGCGACGATCGAGTTGCAGGCGCTATAGGGCACAGCTGCTGTATTCGGCTGTATACCGCACGTGTGCTGATGCCATATTGCGCGCGAAATTTGTATAACGATGCTGACCGGCAATTTTAGTCGTCGTGCGTTCGATTTAGACCTTATGGAGTTTTAGCAATGTGTGCTGTTTTCTTTGATACTTGCAATTTGTAGTGGATGGTCTTTCTGTTCGAAATAATAAGAAGAATTAAGTTAAATGAAATCTTAGTCATTTCTGTAGATTAGATTTACAGTTAGAAATTCAGTAGATAGTTAGGGAAGGAGGAGAAATCTAAATGTTGGTCCGTTTGCTGAAAGGGAAGAAATCGCATTGACACTTACTTTCTCTTTTCTTTCACAATTCCGAGGACGTCTGCTTTGTAATTGCTTATCACGATTATTTTCGTGATTTTGAAATGGAACCTGAGTGTAACGACAGCTTTTGACAACAAAGGTCGTTGCGGTTGATAGAAATTTGCTTGACATATTGCGGCATTTGGGATCTTTCGTTCTTACTTGTCTATTAGAATACATTTGTAAGTCACTGTTACTATATAATCTCGTCTCATTGACATACGTACACATCTATATGATCGGCGTAAAATGTTTTTGAAGGTGTCTAAGGCGACCGCCATAACCTTTCGGCAACCGTGTACACGTAAGCGCGCTCAATCGATATACGATTGATTGAAAGGCTGGGAGCTTGACTCGGTTTCAGTTCAAGGTCGAAGGGTCATTGAAGGTCACTAACCACGGTAAATTGTACTTAAAGTTGTATAGTCACGTGAGAGGTGAGGGAAAAGGTGTAGGCAGGAAAGACTTCGTGGAAGCTCCAGCTGCGAAAGAGAACTTCTTCATAATCAATCCAATAACACCATTTAACTAGATTTGAGTCTAGTTTCCTACGTTCTGGTGCATAAAAAATATATGACACATTTGTTTTTAACTTTTAATTTTGCTATCATATTGACAGTGCCATCATATTTTGAAATTTACCTATCTCCAATAGAAACGAGCGAATTTTCATCTTTTTGTTCACGTAAAGTCAAACAGAAAGCAATAGAAGACAGAAGAAGCCACATTATTAATTATAATTAATCAAAATGAACATGTCCCAACACTAATCAACCCTACAGTCATCACTACATAATCGTGAAGAAATATTATCTTACGTATAATCAATTCTGAAATCAATGAATCATCAAACAATGAAAACGAAACATTCCCAAATCATCATCCAGTAAAAAAGTTTAAAGTCAGTATATTCACAATCATTCATCACCCAAAATCATCACCGTATAAATACAACGGCTATAAAATATTGAAGAACATTTGGTATTTACCATACAGCGCGCAACTGTGTTTGACACCTTTAAAACGCTTTCCAATGCTGCCATTTAGAATGCACATGCGACTCAACAGTCTGTATGATGGCAAAGATCATAAGCGTCTTCCTCCTGCTTTATCTAGGCCTTTCAGACGCTATGAATTTCTTTGCACTGTACTGTAAATGTTTCAAATTGTCGTCAACGGCCATAAATGTCATATGACGACGTTAAACTGTGGATTAATAACCAACACTATAATGTTTCGTATACTTCTCCCCAAATCATCTCCGCCACTGTTTGCACTCTGACAGTGCCAGACCCAGACCTATATAAAGCAGGAGGAAGACGCTTATGGCCTTTGCCATCACACAGAGCGTCGTTTAAACGCAGCTACAACTATTACTATTATACAAACTATCGCTAAAACCAATTCTTCCGCTGCCTGCACTTTGGCAGTGCCAGTCCCAAGTAAAAGATTAAGGTGGCGATTGCTAAAAAACTTTTGAGATTTGCTCAGTATCGTTCCACAACTAGATGACTAAACGTCGTTCAACACACGTGGTTGTTGTTAGCGGCCAAGTCGTTAGCTTCTGATTAAATACTTGCAAATTGCGACTTAAAATTGACTCGTATTCGATCGTACGATTTGGTACAATATAGGTTTTAAGTTAAGACAATATTGACATCAACACCCATGTCAATCACGAAATGTCGTTAGCCTATTCAATATTAGGCTTTATTAGCTGCAGTCTTGTTGCTGATATTAGACACCTTTATAACGCATTTCAATATTATTACTTCAACTTGGCTACCTATCTACTTCGCAGATATTCGCATTCTAATGTGCTGAAAATCGAGGCGCTACATCAAGTTTCAATGATCGATTGATTAAAGAAAGCCCCACAATAATCCAATCTCCAAATGTGCTGTATCCACACAATAGATAATCCTTAACGAGAACGAAATTCATTTTCCTAAGCTCAGAGCTCAGTCTAAGACCAGCCAATAAATTTCCCATCGGCGTTCCATAAACACGTCGTCATCGCAGTGATTCCTATCGAGCCGAACACGTGTTACATCACGTGTTCCTTGTTAGATCGATTGCTATGTTGCGCCTACAGATATATCCAAAACGTAATTCCATTGGCGCATCATTCACGCGCGTCTTCGCCGACCCTCATAACACATTCCATCGGTCCGTGCGCGCGTACAATAATCCTAGTTAACCGCGTGCTGACGGGCTTTGTCGCCTGCCGCGGGCGATACAATTCCGCTGCTAACTGCGTTCCATAGAACGAGACGCTAGTGACCTCTTCCGACCGCAATTGTATACGGAAGAGGCTGACGCGTTCTGTGACGTCGTCTCAGGCCTTTCTAAACTGTCGTCAGGCACGTGCTTCAAGATTATTACGTCGTCTACGCGCGTCCTCAAGTCTCGTCCTGTGGTCTGCACTTGAAGAATGCCGCTCGGCCAGAGAATGTAGCCAATAGCAACCATGGCAGCGTGAGCGCATTATATATATGTATGTATGTATGTATGTGTGTGTGTTTGTTTGTTTGTTTGTTTGTGTGTGTGTGTGTGTGTGTGTGTGTGTGTGTGTGTGTGTGTGGGTGTGTGTGTGTGTGTGTGTGTGTGTTTGTAGTATGGAATGCTGTCAATGTCAGAATAAGGATGGAAAATGCTGCGTTCCTGCAGTGACACGAAAAAAGGTGTACTTCTGAATACCAGTATTTCGATGTGCTGAGTGTATTTGTGTTGTTGTATATTGAATTGTATTGCTTTGTATTGCATTAAAGGCTGATGTGCCGCATTGCATTTAGCTGCATTAGCAGTCAATCGGGATAATTAGTAGTATTTACTGCATATTATAATACCCTCAAGCACTATGCGATTAAATATTCAAAAACGCCAGCAGCGTATCCATTACAGGATCTTCTCCATTGTCTGGCAATGATAACGCCGCCACTGTTTCGCGCTCTGGCAGTGCCAGTTCCAAGCCTGGATAAAGGAGGAGGGCGAAGCGAATGCTTCTTGTTGTGACGCAGTGTCGTTAAACCGAAATGCTGGCACTGTGCCCTGGACAAGGTGACCGCTCATTTCGTCGCAGATTATTTGGTAGCTTTCATTTCGTCGCATTTCATTTCGTCAGGTTAGGCATCCTGAGGGTAGGTTAGGGTCAGGTTATGCCCTCGTGAGGGTCTTTTAGGGTCAGGGTTAGTGCCGTTTTTAAAATGCGACAAAATGAACTGCGACGAAATTAAATGCGACGAAATGATCTGAGACGAAATGAACGGGAGCCCTCTGTTTATCTTTATGAGCTCATTGCCTTAACTTCTGCCAATTGTAGTCGCAGATATAGATCTACGCTTGGCATGCAAAGACAAAATGGTGGCTGCACATGATCGCAGAGCCACAAGACAAGTAGATTGAAATTTCCTCGATCGTCGGTTCCTCTGCTTGGAATTGCCTCCAATCTGACCTGCGTTCTATTCCGCAGCATGCACTTGTATAACTCTTTATGTAAACTTCTCAAGACTCTCCTATTTTCCTAGAATATAATATATTTATACAGGGTTAGGGTTAGTGCCGTTTTTATAATATATCATAAAAGTGATTGCTTCTTAGCTTCTTATTATCACTTATGCAACTGTGAATAATTATTTTGAGCGTTCGCTATAAGTTTCATAAATGGATGGATATACATATATATATATATATATACTTGATTCTTTTACGTTTATACTTAAAGGCGTATCTGCATCATCATTTGCCTCAGACTTAATTATGGTCGTAGATTTAATGAATTATTGCTATTATGGCATAATCATGCTGATATATTATTCATACGAAATAATGATTTCAGCCCGCGTTGAACCCAATCCGAATTAATATCAGTCGCTCCAATAAACCGCTCTACAACATCATGTCATTACTCACGATTCATTGGAGCGAATCGGCAAACATCAACTTCCGCTGCAAAAATACATTATGCAACCTATATATGCGATATAATATATATATACATTTATATATATACATATGTATAATATACATATGTATACAATATATATACGGAACATTGCAAATATAATGTAAGCATACACTGTTATACATTTAAATGTTCATATATATATATATATATATATATATACGTTTATATGCGCAGCTGCAATAACTTTATATTTATGTAGACACGCAATAATTGGACGTGCGCATGATTAGCCCAGAATAATTGCGATGATCTCTATCCTTCTATCCTTCTATCCTTCTATCCTTCTATCCTTCTATTCTTCTATCCTTCTATCCTTCTATCCTTCTATCCTTCTATCCTTTTATCCTTGTACCTGTTTCGACTTCAAGTAGCCAATGTAATAAAGGCTGAATGCGAACATTGCCAAATGTTAAGTATAGGTCTACATGTACGAATCCATTCCTTCATCTATTAATCCTTTTGTTCTTTCGGAGAGAGAGACAGAAACAAAGACAGAGACAGAGACAGAGAATGAGACAGAGGCAGTTAAATAGAGACAGGGACAGACAGACAGAGACAGATAGAAAGAGACAGAGACGTTGTATAGATTTTAGCTACCTAATCAGCTGAAGGACTAGGCTTGGCTATAGCAGCAATGTCCCCGATGCATCTCTAAGACAAAGCCCTCTTCTGCCAAGCATGGGACTCCTAGACGCCAGACGTAGTTTCGATTGATACGTTGAATGTTAAGAAATCATTTTCACAGGTGAAAAATAGTGACAATCTGTTGAATATTCATATATCTATGTTTAATATCACGTGGGCGGCGTCATTATCTTATACATATTCATACATGTTCATGTAAGCATACATCTCTCTGATTTTTGTACGTTTCAGGATCATAGATGGATTGAATATCAAACGAAATGATCGAAGATCAAACGAAATGATCGAAGATCAAACGAAATGATCGAAGATCAAACGAAATGATCGAGCAATGATCGCTCCAATCACAAGATGGCCCTTTCTCCCGTGCAACAAGCTACCTCTGGCGATGATCTTTCGCGGAACTGGCAGACCGGAAGTTAAATCACAGGCAGCGATCATGGACCGGATATCCGGCGTAACGTCTCCGCCTCAGCTATTCGCTCGGTCGGCTTCATAACCGGAAGCCAAAAAATGCCGCCAAAGACGCGGACTTGCGACACGCACAGATGCGTAACGATATCGACTGCCGATCGTCTGATAAGGGACTACTTTCGGCTGCCACGGAAAACATAGACCACGATAACGGAACGCCCACGTGGCGCCTCCCACTATGTATGTCTCTCTGTGGTTGTCTGTCCACCTGTGAGTCCGTCTGTCTGTCCGCCTGTGTACTCTTTCGCGTCCGCCATATTGGAGCCGCGAACCGAGTTCCGGTCAGTGGACCAGCCTTCCGGATATCGCGTCACTTACGGATTAATAATCTGAACTAATGAAAATCATCGATTTCGTGGATACAGCGACGGAGTTTCTGGAAATTCGCCGCCTCGGTCTGACAGGGCGTGATTGACATATCAAACCAAGCCACGTAGCCAATCTGTATACACGAGATTAAAGAGGGATTCGGTACTCTACTCAAAACGAGGCTATTAATAGCTCGGAGCGAGTCAGTTTGAATGAAAAGGAGGCTATCGATAGGCGGAAACGAGGCAGTTATTTTTTCAAAAGGACGCTCTGAATATTCAGTAACGAGGAAGTTATGAACAGTATACGATACAATTGAGCATTTATATCTCGCCTTCACAAGTCATTGCTAGAGTGTGTTGCGCAACATTCCCAGTCATAATGAGGTGTAAATAGACAAGTTATCAATGTTAATTTAGCGTTAGACTCAAAACGAGGCAGTTAGACTCAAAACGAGGCTTTAATCGAAAACAGGAGGCTGTCGGTTATAAATCAATCCAAATGCGTGATAGTCCTAAGTGAACTTTCGGTGAACATCACTCAGAACGAGATTTGAAAACCAAAGCGAGATCGTCGAACGAGCACGAGGCTCTGGCCGCTCATCTCTGACTCGAGAGGGGCGACGGACGGCGAGCCCCCTTTCGATGTTTAGCCCAGCGCTGCTTCGATGATTTCCGTTACCCAGGCTACGTCGTCTCCTAGCAACGAGGAATCCAATCCGTCGCCATCGCAACCTAGCGACGCCGCAATCGATACGTCACAGGTGACAGAGGTCGACTGGTTGGCTGTAACTCTTCTTCCTCGTTCTTCTACGATGATGTCACCATCATCGTCGTCGTCGTCATCAGCGTTCTCCTCCATCCTGCTCTGGCTCCCCTACCTCATATTCACCGTCGTTCTACTCGGTCTGATCGTCATCTCCTTCCTAAGATTCCACTGCCAGAGAGGACACCAGTATCGTCGCAGGCAGGCAGAGCTCAACGATAAGCTCCAGACAATGGCGGGCAATCACGACACCCTCCACCTCCTTCCCACTTCCGGTGGACCAAGCTGCGCCCCCTCGCGTCAGCCGAATGGGACCGCCCCGCCGTCCGGAGGAGTCCCGCAGCACATGAACCTCTTCGTCCAGTACTCGCAAGTCAATCCGGGTCCCGATGAACCGGATGTGGATCCCACGTCGTCAAGGGGTAACTCGCGGTCGAAGGCCCCGTCCGTTTACAAAACCGGAAATGCGTCGAAAACCCAGGCGCAAGGGGGTGGCGTCGCCCGTCGCCCTCTGGTGTTCACGTTCAACGTGAACGGAAGCATGGTCGACATCCGGTGTGATGAGGAGGAGCGTACGAACACCTTCCGGTTGAGGCCCAACGCAGACAGCGCCGCCCACGACGACTGCACCGAGGAGATCGACCTTGGAAATGGCGGTCAGTCGGTTGTACAGAAGAGACACTACTGCAAGAACCGCAACAACCGACGTCACGTGACCTCCAACCACGGACGAGGAGCCTCCTCCCACGTGACCACCGGAAACAGCTGCGCGGCGCATGCGCAGCGGACGCTTCCGGGTGGAAGGACTACGCTGGAGAAACTGAAGGACAGCTCTGAGGACGAGGCTCTGTTGCTAGGGGAACACCGGCGGCTATAGCGATGGCCCAACCCAGTTGAGATGCCTTGACCTAGAAAGCAAAACTCCTGCCATTGATGTGGTTGCCTTGGCCTAGAAAGCAGGTTCTGCCTCTCCCACCGGATTGGCTGTTTCGCTTACGAGTGCCTCACCCACCAGGAGAGGCAGACCGTGACCTACTTATGCAATATCTCATCTATTCGCCTGATTCAAAAGGTGGAATACGAGTCCCACCCCCCGCACCCCGAGGCAGGCTTCGAACTCTTATCCCAACGCCTTACTGTTGAGCACTAACCTCCTTCTCCTACGCTTGCATGGATCCCACCCAACAGATCTTGTTTCCACTGGTATCGGAACTACTCCGTTGAATCAGCAATGAATTGCATATTTTACGGTCGAAGAAAAAATCCCTCCGTCTAAAACAAGTGACCTCTACAGAATACATCGACCAACTTTGGTGACCCGACATAGATTTCCATGACCCTTATATCGATGGCTCAACGCAAATTTTCGTGATCTATATTGATTTCCTTTACCTATATCGCTGTCTCGATCCAGATTTACGTGACCTGCATAGATTTCCTCTAACTACATCGCTGACTCGACCCAGATTTCCGTGACCTCAATAGAATACCTCGATTTGCTGTGACTTGCCTGAGAATTCAGGGATTTCAATGGAATACCTCGAAGCAAATGACTATGTATACAGCGATTATCTTCCTTTGTCATCTGGCACAGGTCAGTTCATGACCTCCGTAACCCCGCCTGAATTTCTATATATAAACTACACTAAGAACTGTAGCACCAAACTCTGTAAATAGCATGTAACAGACCATTTCGTGGTTTGAAAGCAATAAATAATTACTCAGATACATATATTGCATACAAACATTCATTACATACATTACACACATAGATAGATACATAAATACATTCATGCATACACACATGCATACATTACATACATTACAGGCCAACACACACACTCACACACACTCACACACACACACTCACACACACACACTCACACACACTCACACACACACTCACACACACACACTCACACACACACTCACACACACACACTCACACACACACACTCACACACACACACTCACACACACACACACACTCACACACTCACACACACACACACTCACACACACACACTCACACACACACACTCACACACACACACACTCACACACACACTCACACACACACACACTTACACACACACTCGCACACACACACTCACACACACACACACGCACATTACACATATACTTACATATTCATACATAACATAATATATTGATGATTGTTTAACCTTTTTGTGCAAGAAACTAAGGTGACAGTTTTTCTTTGTCGTTTTCTGACATAATGGCACTAATATTATTTTCATATTCTTTCCATGTATATTATCGATAATATAGCATATCACATGTCATATTTATATATCAATATGTATAATATCAGTAATATATAGATATATTAAGATATGTAAGTATAGTTTAAATGTATATTATGCATGTATACACGTCTATACGCGTGTTATGTATATATTAATATGATGTTAGTGTAGCAGTGTGAGCTGCTGGCTTCAAGTGGTCGCGTTGTTTGCCGGTTGGGGTAGCAGAGTCTTTTGCTATTGGCGCTACATCATCAGATAAGGACGTACTTTGTCTTCCAATGGTCAGAGACATGCGCAGGCAGATACATACAGACACGCACACACATGCACACAGACATAATATCGAATAGCGCAAAGATATTCAGACGCATAAGAAAGCGGACATCTGTCCGTCTGCCTCTGTTCGTGTTCGGGTGTGTGTGCTTCTCTTCGAATGTTTTGGCTGATCGTCGATCCTTGTAAACACAGACAGACAGACAGACACACATTCGAAGAGAAGCACCCACACACACAGACAGACACACAGACAGATAGATAGACAGACAGACAGACACACACACACACAGTCAGTCAGGCAGATGGACAGACAAGTACACAGACAGACAAGCACATAAACAGACAGATTGTCTGGAACTGTATCTGAGACCGTGCACATGTGTATTGTTTTGCAAGAGCGTGCATGCGCGTGTTTGCGTACCTGAACGTGAATGTGTGTGTGTGTGTGTATGTGTGTGTATATGTGTGTGTGTGTATGTGTGTGTATGTGTGTGTATGTGTGTATATGTGTGTGTGTGTATGTGTGTGTATGTGTGTGTATGTGTGTGTATATGTGTGTGTGTATGTGTGTGTATATGTGTGTGTGTATGTGTGTGTATGTGTATGCATTTGTTTATTAGTAAGTATGTATGTCAGTGCGAGTATGCCTATGTTTGCGTGTGTATCTTTTTGTGTTAACTCGCTTTTATTGTCCATGCATGTGTGTAGCCTTTGGTTTTGTGTTTGTGTCTACGTGTGTGCGTGTGTTCATGTGCTTGTGTCTACATGTGTCTACGTGTGTCTACGTGTGTCTACGTGTGTCTACGTGTGTCTACGTGTGTCTACGTGTGTCTACGTGTGTCTACGTGTGCGTGTGGGCGCGTGATTGCTTCGGACATCGATCCGTCAAAGTCGTTTTCAATTACAAAGGATCCTGGCAGACCTCTACTTACACGCGGTCTGCGATCTTAAGAGTTGGCTGCTTCTGACCATAACCAGCTCATCCTTGTGTCGTTTTCTATCCTTCTTTCCCTCTCGCTGTCTCTCTCCGTCTATCTCTGCCTATCTCTCTGTCTCTCTCTCTCTGTCCCCGTATCTATGTATCACTGCATCCCATTCTCTGTCCTGTTGCGTTTGCTTCGCTCTGTCTCCTTCAATGTTCTGAGGCTTTCGTCCATTATATGCGCTTCCTGAGCCAGTCCGTGCTTGCGCCACTCCTTCGTTCCATCCCTGCCTACCTCTCTAACTTCCATCTGCCTCCCTCATCTCTGGCTCCCTGCCTCTATGCCTCCATTCCTCTCCGTCACTCTGCCTCTCTGTCTCCCTGTCTCTCTTCCTCCCTGCCTCTTTGTCTCTCTGCCTCCGTCCTCTCTGTCTCTCTACCTCTCTGCTTCCCTGCCTCTATGCCTGCCTGCCTGTCAGCCTGTCAGTGTGTGTGCCTTCTGCCCTCCGTGGTTTTCGATCACCGTCATCGTCGGTCGTCGTCGTCTGTAGCTACGTGTTCAGCCTCCCTTATAAGACTCCCTCCCTCCCTCTCTCTCTCTTTCTCTCTCTCTCTCTCTCTCTCTCTTTCTCTCTTTCTCTTTCTCTCTTTCTCTTTCTCTCTCTCTCTTCGGCTGATACACAATCGATCGATCGCCAACTCATTCGTCGATGTAATCGTAACGTTATCTCTTCTATCTATGTCTAATCAGATCTCAACGGATCCTGTATTTCAGGACAAAACTTTTGTGGTTAGGTCTGGACTATACTGGATAAAACAGGCGTTGACTAGACTAAACTGGTGTGGCTTAGTCTTGACTAAACTGGGTAAAACAGGTTTTGGCTAGACTAAACTATTGTGGTTTGGTCTTGACCATACTGGACAAAACAGGTTTTGTCTGGACTAGACTGGTGTGGTTGGGTTTGGACTATACTGGATAAAACAGGTTTTGTCTGGATTAAACTGGTGTGGCTTAGTCTTGACTAAACTGGATTAAACTGATTTAGTCCGTACTAAACAGTATTAAACTGGTTTAGTCCGGACTAAACTAGATTAAACTGGTTTAGTCTTGACTAAACTGGATTAAACTGGTTTAGTCCGGACTGAACTGGATTAAACTGGCTTAGTGTGGACTACACTGGGTTTTGAGAATCCCTGAAGCATTTTTTTTCCTAAACAGGAAGCGCCCTTGAGAAGCATTCTAGACGCGGCGCTATATAAATGTCCAGAATGAATGAATGTTTTGATTGATCAACATTGCTGTGGTATTACATAGACGCTACATTGATGGTACATTGACATTGCATTGGCATAACATTGGCATTTCATTGACATAACACAACATTGACATTACGTTGACATTACGTTGACATTACGTTGACATTACGTTGACATTACGTTGACATTACGTTGACATTACATGACATAAAAACTACATTTACATTACATTGGCATTACATTGACATTGCACTGACAATACATTGACTTTACATTGAAAACGCACAGGTATTTAATCGGCATTGTACCACATCACATTAACATTGCAATAACATAATACTTGATATGTCAAGGTTCCGCGGTTCTATTCATTATAAGTCAGTTAAGAATCCAACTCAGGTGATGCAATAGGAACCATAGTTCCTTTAGTATGCCACAGACTTAGCGCTTGGAGCGATAGCTGAAAGCCGGACTCAAATCTGTTTGTTTTTGCTTAAGCAGGAATTCCGGCTCTGCCAGCGATGTTGACAAAGAGAATGTAGATTGAGTCTCGCTCTTTCCAGCCTATGAACATCAACGAAGAAAATGGATACCCCTCCTCCTCTTCGCCATCATCATCATCATCAGCAGCATCCTCCGAATCCTACTCTTCAGCATCATCATCACCAACAGCAGCCGCATCAGCAGCAGCCTTCTCAAAATCATCTTAAGCATCATCCTTCTTCTCAACATCATCGTAATACAGCATCTTGGAAGCGACAGAGAGACGTGGAATTGACGAAATGTCATCCAAATTTTGTCTCATGCCAGAACTATGGCAAAATCACCGAATTTGCACCAGCGAAGCAATAAACGCGGCACAATATCTGCATCGTCCATACTTCATCCCATTCATGTTATGTACACAAAGAATTTGAACATACTTAGATTTACTTACTCTATACTTAGTTTTAAAGCCCAGAGTCATAACACACTTAATGTGAGCACCCAGAGTTTTAACACTTGTTTTGACATACTTAGTTTGAACACACTTAGTTTTAACACATACGGTTGTAACATACTTAATTTTGACATAGTTAGTTTAAGGACACACAGTTTTAACATACTTAGTTTTAACAGCAAGTCAAAATTAAATTAAAGTGGTTTTTATTGTAACCATTTGAACATACTTAGTTTTACTACCTGGATTTAACAAACACACTTGGTTTTAACACACTTAGTTTTATTGCCCAAAATTTTGACATACTTGGTTTTAACACACAGAATTTTAACATATTTAATTTTACCACCCAAAATTTTATCATAGACTGTCAACACATGATTTTAAATGTAGTTTTAATCCAGTTCCAACTAGGCCTACGGCAGATCATCAATCCTTTGTCAGTAATAGCCACTGTTGTAAGAACAATAGGAATACTATTATACCGCTCAATGAATTAGTCCAACGCTTGGCGCCACATCATCTGCAATATAGCGAAACCATAATATGGGACAGTGACAGCGAATGACCTTTAAAGCAAAAT
>OY365816.1:14487763-14519614 GCA_959347315.1 Bimastos eiseni | reverse complement strand
CCTCTAATTGTTTTATACCGTGTCTAGAAATTCTATCTCTGTCTCTCGTTCTGTCTGTCCATCCTGTGTGTCTGTCTTCAGTCTGCGTGTGTCATTCTGTGTCTGTCTGTTTGTCTGTTTGTGTCTGTTTGTCTGTCAGTGTGTCTGCCTTCCATTTATGCAGTCTGATATGGATCCGTGCCACCGCCATTATGGCCTTTCTTTGTCCACAGTAAAGAGCGTCCGTCGCTTTCCCTTTCTCAATCCTCCTTCCTCATCCATTCCCTCCTCTCCTTCTCCCTCTTCCTCTTCAGCTTTCACTTCAGCTTCCCATCTCTCCATTCAGCTGCTGCACTCTACCGGCCATCGTCTGTCGATCCTCCTCTTCCCTCTGATCTTTATTCTTCCTCGTCTCTTCATTATCATTCAACTCCTCCTCCTTCTCTTCTTCCTCCTCCTCCCCGTCCTCCTCCTCTGTATTACGTTCTTGTTTTTCTCATTAGCCATCCTCTGTCGGTCTCTCACTCACATTTCTCCGCATTATCTTCCTCCTCCTATTTCTCTTCCTTTTCTCCTTCTCCTTCTTCCTCCTTCTTCCTCTTTTTCCCCATCCTCTTCTTACTCCTTCTCCTCCTCTTCCTTTTTCCTCTTCGTCTTCATTCTCCCCATCGTCTCCTCCTCCTCCTCCTCCTCCTCCTCCTGCCACATCAAGTCCTTCGTCTTCGCTTGAACTTCTTCTCCCACCTCATTCCTATGTATAAATGCCTTCTCCTCCACCTTCTCCTCACCCTCCTATTCTTCATATTAGTTTTAATTCCTCCTTCTCATTTCGTTTCCGCATCCTCCCTATCATGTTCCTCTTCATCCTTCTATCCCTCCTCAGCCCTGTTCTTCTGTTCCTCGCCCCATCCTCTCGCCCCCATCCTCTGTCCCATCCTCTCGCTCCTTCCTCTCGCCCCATCCTCTTGCCCCATCCTCTCGCCCCATCCTCTGTCCCATCCTGTCGCCCCTTCCTCTCGCCCCTTCCTCTCGCCCCTTCCTCTCGCCCCTTCCTCTCGTCCGTTCCTCTCGCCCCTTCCTCTCGCCCATCCCCTCGCCCCATCCTCTCGCCCCTTCCTCTCGCCCCTTCCTCTCGCCCCTTCCTCTCGCCCCTCCTCTCGCCCCATCCTTTCGCCCCTTCCTCTCGCCCCATCCTCTCGCCCCATCCTCTCGCCCCATCCTCTGTCCCATCCTCTCGCCTCTTCCTCTCGCCCCTTCCTCTCGCCCCTTCCTCTCGCCCCATCCTTTCGCCCCTTCCTCTCGCCCCATCCTCTCGCCCCATCCTCTCGCCCCATCCTCTGTCCCATCCTCTCGCCCCTTCCTCTCGCCCCATCCTCTTGCCCCATCCTCTCGCCCCATCCTCTGTCCCATCCTGTCGCCCCTTCCTCTGGCCCCTTCCTCTCGCCCCTTCCTCTCGCCCCTTCCTCTCGTCCGTTCCTCTCGCCCCTTCCTCTCGCCCATCCCCTCGCCCCATCCTCTCGCCCCTTCCTCTCGCCCCTTCCTCTCGCCCCTTCCTCTCGCCCCTTCCTCTCGCCCCATCCTTTCGCCCCTTCCTCTCGCCCCATCCTCTCGCCCCATCCTCTCGCCCCATCCTCTGTCCCATCCTCTCGCCCTTTCCTCTCGCCCCATCCTCTCGCCCCATCCTCTCGCCCCATCCTCTGTCCCATCCTGTCGCCCCTTCCTCTCGCCCCTTCCTCTCGCCCCATCCTCTCGCCCCTTCCTCTCGTCCGTTCCTCTCGCCCCATCCTCTGTCCCATCCTCTCGCCCCTTCCTCTCGCCCCATCCTCTTGCCCCATCCTCTCGCCCCATCCTCTGTCCCATCCTGTCGCCCCATCCTCTCGCCCCTTCCTCTCGCCCATCCTCTCGCCCCTTCCTGTCGCCCCATCCTCTCGCCCCTTCCTCTCGCCCCTTCCTCTCGCCCCTTCCTCTCGCCCCTTCCTCTCGCCCCTTCCTCTCGCCCCTTCCTCTCGCCCCATCCTCTGTCCCATCCTGTGGCCCCTTCCTCTCGCCCCTTCCTCTCGCCCCTTCCACTCGCCCCTTCCTCTCGCCCCTTCCTCTCGCCCCTTCCTCTCGCCCCATCCTTTCGCCCCTTCCTCTCGCCCCATCCTCTCGCCCCATCCTCTCGCCCCATCCTCTGTCCCATCCTCTCGCTCCTTCCTCTCGCCCCATCCTCTTGCCCCATCCTCTCGCCCCATCCTCTGTCCCATCCTGTCGCCCCTTCCTCTCGCCCCTTCCTCTCGCCCCTTCCTCTCGCCCCTTCCTCTCGTCCGTTCCTCTCGCCCCTTCCTCTCGCCCATCCCCTCGCCCCATCCTCTCGCCCCTTCCTCTCGCCCCTTCCTCTCGCCCCTTCCTCTCGCCCCTTACTCTCGCCCCATCCTTTCGCCCCTTCCTCTCGCCCCATCCTCTCGCCCCATCCTCTCGCCCCATCCTCTGTCCCATCCTCTCGCCCCTTCCTCTCGCCCCATCCTCTTGCCCCATCCTCTCGCCCCATCCTCTGTCCCATCCTGTCGCCCCATCCTCTCGCCTCTTCCTCTCGCCCATCCTCTCGCCCCTTCCTGTCGCCCCATCCTCTCGCCCCTTCCTCTCGCCCCTTCCTCTCGCCCCTTCCTCTCGCCCCTTCCTCTCGCCCCATCCTCTGTCCCATCCTGTGGCCACTTCCTCTCGCCCCTTCCTCTCGCCCGTTCCGCTCGCCCCTTCCTCTCGCCCCTTCCTCTCGCCCCTTCCTCTCGCCCCATCCTTTCGCCCCTTCCTCTCGCCCCATCCTCTCGCCCCATCCTCTCGCCCCATCCTCTGTCCCATCCTCTCGCCCCTTCCTCTCGCCCCATCCTCTTGCCCCATCCTCTCGCCCCATCCTCTGTCCCATCCTGTGGCCCCTTCCTCTCGCCCCTTCCTCTCGCCCCATCCTCTCGCCCCATCCTCTGTCCCATCCTCTCGCCCCTTCCTCTCGCCCCTTCCTCTCGCCCCTTCCTCTCGCCCCTTCCTCTCGCCCCTTCCTGTCGCCCCTTCCTCTCGCCCCATCCTCTCGCCCCATCCTCTGTCCCATCCTCTCGCCCCTTCCTCTCGCCCCTTCCTCTCGCCCCTTCCTCTCGCCCCTTCCTCTCGCCCCTTCCTCTCGCCCCTTCCTGTCGCCCCATCCTGATCGATCGACTCAATCATTAGCGGTCACCCAACAGGGCTCCAGTCTCCGCCTCATCCAGGAACTAGCGCCAAATAAATAAGACCGGTGCCAACTGGACGTCCTTGATTGACGGACGAACGGACAGAGGCGGACACGGACGAAGGAATGGACTAAACGACGGACAACATAACTAGAGAAACAGAAGGTCATAGAGGCAGAATGGAGGAAGGAAAAGCAAAGGGGAAAATGGAAGGACAAGGAGATGGAAAACAGGAGACACAACAGAGTAGGACAAAATGCGAGACGGATCATGGGGAAGGAAACAAAGAGAGGGACAAGGGGCCGTCCACATATTACGTACGCAGCGAGAAAGGAGAGGGTTTGAAATTTCGGCCATTTTGCATACGGGTTCGTATGGTGGGAAGGGGGTCCAAAAATATGTACGCACGCAAATAAAATTGTCTAATTATGACGTCCACAATACAGAATTTGAAAATCAGAACTGTAGACCCAATCACAGACAGTATTTCTGCTTAATCAATTTTATGTATAAAATTGATTTTTCAAGTGAAAGTGTTGTTAGTGTTTTATATCTTCATAGGAGTTAACAAATTTAAGCTGTTAAATATGATGCTTAACAACACTAAATAGCCTGTGGTGAAATCAATGCTTATAGCTGTTTTTAGCTATTTAACCTTTGCAATGGGGATGGAGGGTAGAGCTAACATGTACGTACGCATGGGGGGGGAGCAGATCCCCGAAATGTACGTGGTGCAACACAGGAGGGGGAGGGGGGCCGAAAATCCGATTTCTTTTGCGTACGTAATATGTGGATGGGTCCTAACAGACAAAATAAATTTCCGGAATGAATGGACAACTGGACGAATTGAAAATCGACAGAAGGACAATAGAAGGACAGAAGGACAATAGTGGGATGGACAAAGACGTAAAATAAATGGGATATCGAGAACAAATGATAAGGACAAGAGATCGAGCAAAATGAGAGACTATAAGAGCAACAAGAATGAATGAAGGAAGTTCAACAATAAGGACAGACGGAGGACAAGAGGAGGAAAGTGGGTCCAGCGATCAGGGGACGGGGAACCAGACTGACAGAGGATGGAACAACAAGACGGGCAAGAGGAAGCATAAACGGACAGACTGTCAAAGGAACAGAGAAACGAACAGACAAACGAACAGGCAACCGGACTGACAAACGGTTGGATAAATGCCTATAAGCAGAACGGCGTCTGGAGATGGAGATTGCGTCGGAACGAGAATTCAATCAGCGATGGACAGAGAATTAAAAGAAACGAGAAGCAGTTCTCGCGGGATCCTCGCGAGATTCCTAACGACTTCCGGTCCAGAGATTTATGGCAGAATCGAAATCGATCGAGAGATCAATGGATGGAATGAAATCAGACGAATACGATGAACAGCCCATCAGACGATCAATTCACCAACAACCCACACAATACCCACCCACGAGGGCCTACCCAGTGATTACCCATACCCCTACCCAAACCCAATACCAACCCAGCATCCAAACCCCACCCAATAACCCCACACACACCCACCCACTCGTTTATCCGCCCCAATCATCCAACCATTTATCAATCCACCCAACCTCCCATTCGTCTACATATCAATCCACCCACCCTTCTATATATTCATCTTAGCATCATCAATCAATCCATCCATCAATCCACCACCCGTCTAAGCATTCATCCGTCCTTTCATCCAACCATCCATCCATCCATTCATTCATTCATCCACCCACTAAGTCAACTAACAAAACATCACATCCATTCATCCATCTAGTCGTTTCATCGACCCACCACCCAACCAACCCACCTATCTATAAAATCATATTCATCTAAGCACCATAGATCCATCCATCCACCCATCCATCAATCAATCCATTCATACATCCAACCATCCATCCATCCATCCCCTCATCCATCCAACCATCCAATCAACCATTCATCCATCCAATCATCCATCCAACCATCCATCCATCCAAAACCCATCCATCCATCCACCCATCCATTCATCCATCCACCCAGCCCTCATCCGTCCATCCGTCCACCCACCACCATTCATCCGTCCATCCATCCTTCCATCCACAGACCCATCCATCCATCCATCCGTCCGTCCATCCGTCCACCCACCACCATTCATCCGTCCATCCATCCATCCACAGACTCATCCATCCATCCACCCATCCATCAATCCACCCATCAATCAATCCAGCCATCCATCCACCCATCAATCCGTCCATCCATCAATCCATCCACCCATCAATCCGTTCATCCATCAATCCATCCACCCATCAATCCGTCCATCCATCAATCCATCCATCCATCAATCCATCCATCCATCCATCCACCCATCCATTCATTTCCGCTCATTTTATACTCTCATATCAGTTGCAAGACGCCAAGGTCATTGGATTCGCAGATCATAGAGACGGACTGACCTGATTGTTCTCCCTTCTTCTCATCGGGTGGTCAGTGCCAAACACGGATGCAGGTCTCACTTGGCATATGCAGCCTTACATCGACATCTCCGAGTCAATCAATCCCCCAATCAACTGGGGCAACAACCCTTTTACAGCAAGGTTCTGTCATTTCAGTCCCACAATCAACTGGGGCAACAACCCTTTTACAGCAAGTTCTGCCATTTGCGCGTTTGAAGCCGAAGTAGTATCTGAGATAAATAGCTCCAACCGTGTTTTATCGGAATTTATATAATGGTAAGTAAGTGATTAGACAAGTAGGTAAGTAAGAGTGTGTTTTATTTATATGCAAATCGCATTTTTTGTGCATTCGATTTGACAAGATATGCATTAATTAGCCTACAAGATAGAAATTGTTTGCCTCTAAGTTTACATGATATGCAGCAATCTCTTTCCGCCATAGTAAATGTTCTCGAACAACCCAATGCTGTCTTGGAGATGCCACTGGAACTTGCCACGGGCTGGCCACTCAACCCTATAGTTTCTAGTATTGCAGGACGAGAGAGGGAGAGTTTGTCCGGTCACGCTTCCTCCTCAGTTCAGCTGGAGGATGTCAAGTTGATCGATCTCAATGTTCAAATCTTGACAACCAGGGTCGAGTCTCGACTTTGGTCCATAATAGTCACTAATGGTCTTTTGCTAGAACCATATTTCTGACCTCGTAAAACTGCTTCAGAACAAATTTATTTAACGTTTCCTTTTGTTGACTAAAATTTAAATTAATTCAAAGAACTTGACTGTATCCACAATTTGTGCAGTTTAGCCATTTAGAAACGTCGCCCTCTATTTTTCAGGCTTGTCAGTCCCAAGCCTAGATTAACTAGGACGACGACGATGATCATATCACACAGTTGCAAAAAATGGCATCACACAACCCCGTTGAACTTAGATGTGAGTTAATGCTTAAGAGCTATGTAACTTTTTTTGATACTTTTATATCAGAAAAGAGAAGTATTTTAAGGGTGTCCTTTAATATTACTGTTGCGTTAACACTGACGTACATAAACCCGATCTGTTGTAGTGAGTGAGCTCATTCACTGGATGCGTCAAAGAATCGAAGATTGAAGAGTACTTTTTCGAGTTCCTTGAGGTGTCTTTAAAGAAGAGGAGGTAAGAAGGGTTAAAAGTGAATAGGAGCGAAGAACTGAACTCTCCAACGCCAACGCCCGACTGTTTAATCCGTGGATAAAGGCAGAAAGAACCTGGATGAGGTAGCCATGTTGCTTCATAGACATTCGCAAGGTGGCGCTGCACAACCTAAAACGTTGTGATACTGTTCGCTAGGTGGCGATAGCATCGAGGAATCGTCGTCAGTACTGGCAAACGCAAAATAGCAGTAGAAGATCAGTTTTTTAGCTACTCCTCAGGCAGTCGCGGTCATGAAATGTTAACGATTTCATTCTCCTTGGCCTCGGCATATGAGACCATTACTCTCCCTCATCTTCCTACCGACCGTGTACCGTCAGGGAGCCAACTCATTATAGCTCATTATTCACACATACATACACAGATACATGCAGAGGTGTAGCAAGGTTTTGAAAAGTGGGGGGAGGCATAATTTAAGAAATATTGCGCGAAGCGCCAATAATTTTTTTGCCCCCACTTTTAGAATGTTGCCTCCCAAAGATTTGAAAAATGGGAGGCACAAATTATTTTAACAAAGGTAATCTTAAAAAGCCATTGGATAAACATAAATAAAAACCGAATTAGGGGCACATGGGGGCACTGAACACTAAAACTGGGAGCTTTGTCCCCCAGTTTTGAAACTGGGAGGCCGGTGCTCCTCTGCCCCCCACCTGTTACAGTCCTGGATACGTACATACATACATACATACATACATACATAATACGTACGTACGTACGTACGTACGTACGTACGTATTATATACGGGAACAGTACTCGGCGTGTTTTTTTTAATGAATTGATTCTACTGAATCCTATTAAGCATCTTTTAAAATAGTGCATTGAATTAAGAGATTTTTTCGTTCGGACAACCATCAGTCTGTTGAAATTCGTTATCCAACAATAGTGTTTCTTTTCTCTATCAGAAATGAGTAATAGATCTACACACCTGATGAGGGTGGTACGTATACGTTTTCAAAAACCTAGACGGGGATATTCACTGAATTACACCTTGGTATAATATGATAAACGAATGTTATAAACATACATTATATGAAAATATTTCTGTAGTAATGTTTGATAGAATAAGAACATCACGAAAAAATTTCATGTTAAAAAGATTCTTAAAAAGTTTGATGATTACATCATGTACAGGCTGGTCATGCACAATTTGTTTTATTGTGAATATTTCTTAATGCAAATATTGTTACATTTGTATGAAATACTATATCACATGTATTATTGATGCTATTAATACCATTATCATTTATGTTGTAAAACAATGAACACTAATGACAGTTTAAAATTCAGACAGTTTTGAATGGTGTCTTTCAGACGCTATGAATATCTTTGCACTGTACTGTAAATGTTTCAAATTGTCGTCAACGGCCATAAATGTCATATGACGACGTGTTAAGCTGTGGATTAATCATAATATCGTCAACTATCCGTGAAATAATGCCATGAAAGACATTATAAGACCCATCTGTTAAATCTTACCGTATGAACAAGTGTCAGAAACGGAATCAATAACCAAACAAAAGAAAGAAAGACAAAAGAAAGAAAGACAAAAGAAAGAAGACGGATGTAAACTGTGTACAACACTGAACTAATAGGTAAAAAGCTTTGTAGACGTCAACAGCATCTGATGCTATACGATGTCGTTAAACTCTCGTATAATAATATCGTAAAACTATGTTCGTGGCTCTGCGAGATTAATAACAACGCCACTGTTCGCACTCGGGCAGTGCCAGTCACAAGCTTGGGTAAAGGAGGAGGGTGACGCCGATGATGATTGCTAAAACACAATGTCGTTAAGCAGAAACTACTGCTACTAGACTAAGACAGTGTCAGACAGGTAAGAGACTATTGTTACTGGAAGAAACATATTAAATGAGAATAATTGCAAATGATGATGTCTAGTTGCGGTTTAACGATACTGTGATGGTAGATATCATTAGCGTTGCCCTCCTCCTTTATCCAGGCTTGAGACTGGTACTGCTTGATTGCAAGCAGTGGTGAAATTTTGCAAATAATACTGCAATTGAATTAGTTTTAGCAAGATTGCAGTGTCCTAAAATAAGGTACCAAATCACAGTACTTAACATAACAAAATTGCGCTGAAACAGTAATCGAAATTACACACCTTTATATCGTGTCTATTCTCTGGTACTGTTTAGATCAGCAACAATTCAAAATACATCGTAGCGAGACCATTAAAAGTGACATTGTGTAAGACGAACAAAGCCCAAACCCACTACATCAGAGACTGAAGCAAGCAATTGCATAACTCAGTGTGGGTCGTTGCAAACAATATTTCCATGGAATAGATCAAATTAAGCAATAGCTCTTCAAATATTAAAGCAAAATCATGTAGCAAGTGGAACAGTTGAATTCGGTGGAACCAATTGCATGAATAAAATAGAAAACTTGCTTTCAGTCAGCACGACTCAATACGTGACTCTGAAGCGTTTAGCGACAAGCGTAACTGCATGTTGGCCTAATTAGTATGATGCAATAAGATCGCCTTTCTTCTGGCTTGTGTATATTAGTATAAAAGTGGTTGCTGGTTGTTTAATGAAATTTGCCTTTTGCTGTGCAGAGCAAATGCAAGGCCCGTTGAAAGCAATTAGGAATTGCAAGGAAGAGAAGGCAAATGTTGCTATAAGATGTCGTTAAACTGTTGAATAATAGCATGTCGTTAAACTGTTGAATAATAGCATCTCACAGCTTTTCAGCTGTGAGATGCTATCAAACAATTGTAACGTAACACAATGTAATCGAACTTGTTCTAACTCTATCCACCGCTGCTAAGTCCTTCTTGAATCGCCTCTAAACATGTGGCACTATGCCCCACCTCACTGGAATGATTTCGTTGGGAATTCAGCGTGACCTCTGTTCCCATTTGGTTGGAGAAAGAGAGACAGAGAGACAGAGAGAGACAGAGAGAGACAGAGAGAGACAGAGAGAGACAGAGAGACAGAGACAGAGAGAGAGAGAGAGCAGTGTTGCAGGAATCGAGAAGTTTTTTTTATACCAAACGATCGAGAAACTGGGCCTTCTGGACGTACTGTATATTTACTTCTGTAATTCGGTGCCACGTAACTGCTGCAGCGGCAGCAGCCTTCCAAGTGCTGAGATGGGCGGTGGGTCTTTGAATGCGATGTCCGGACTCAATAGACGATGAATTCAACTCTTCGATCGACGCTCCGAAAAAGGGAGAGAAGATGCGAGGGTAGCCCTCGTTCCAGGCACAGTACCAGTCTGGACTCCTTGCGATAGTTATGGACGGAAGAACTGAAAACCAATTGGTTATGACGAGTCCGGATTTTGATTGACTATAGAATGTTGTAATAGTCATCGCGATACTACTGCTGCTACTGCTGATGCTCTTGCTGCCTATTACTACTGCTATTGATGCTACTGTCACTGCATCAGCTGCTGCAGCAACAGTATCTAAAATCTTCCCGTGCTCAAAACTAATGGATGCTTGTATAGCGCGTCCTGATGTCTGCTTCTGTTCGTTTGCTATAAGAAAGAAGTCCGACCGTTCTGCTCCGGGAATTTCTCGGGGGTGCACACCTGCTTGCCCGAGGGTACGTTGGGTATACTATCAGCTGAAGACGAACAGCTTTCATCAGCTTCAGACAGACAAACAAACCGACTCAGAGACAAACAGACAGAGACAAACAGACAGAGAGTCCAGTTCCATACGCGGACGTAATAATCGAACGACCCCTACCCTTCCAAACCCTGCACTTCGCTGTTCTCCCCTTCCTATAAGGGCTGATGATGGAGGGAGGGGAGCTGACCCCGTGACCCTCGCTGATCCGCGGTTACCCTTGTGAGGCGTTGGAGGTTGAAGTTCGAACCGTTCATTACATCCGGTCTCCAGCCTTCCATCCATTCGTCGACATATAGGTCGGGTCAAAGGTTGTGTCAGCAATTCCTTCCTTCCTTCCATCGATCCTTCCTTCCGTATATATATATATATATGTCTTCTTAATTCAGCCTCAGCCTCGTTTCCGTTCTTAATTAATATGATCAAAGGTCATTTCAAGTCACCATCTGTTCTTCTTGCTTTCGTCCCACCGTTCCTTCTCTCCATCCGAATGCATTGCGTTTCTTCTATCCTTCCTTCCTTCCTTCCTTCCTCCATAATTTCTTTCCTTCCTCACTTTCCGTCTTTGCTTCCTTCTCTTCTTACTTCTTTCATTCTTTCTTCTTTGTTCCTTTCTTAAGTCTTTCCCACGTTCCATCCTTCTTTATTCTCTTCCTTCTGTGAATTCTTCACCTCTTGCTTAATTCCCTCCTTCCTTCTCTAATTTCCTTCCTACCTTCCTTCCTTCCTTACTTCTTTCCTTCATTCCTTCCTTCCTTCATTCCTTCCTTCATTCCTTCCTTCGATCTTACCTTCCTCCTTTCCTTCCATCCTTCCTTCCGTCCATTCTCCATTCCTTTGTTTCCTTCGTTGCATAAGATTCGATTGGCCATTTCTTTCCTTCTGGAGCTGGAGGCGGACAGCGAACATGACTAACATTTTGCCTCTGATTTCTCCAGAGCCTCACTAGACGGCGTGCGCCACAAACCAATCCATCCATCCATCAATCCATCCTCTATCTATCCCTCCAACCAACGTACACAAATATATATATATACACTATATATACGCGTTTATATATATATATACATGTTGAACGTGTATATAGGTCTGTATATATATATATATATATATATATATATATGAGATGAGTGGGAGTCTGACTAGCCAGGAACAATGCGAGACTATAATGGCCCGTTCGTTGTTGAACTGCATTTCCAAATTGGGATTGAGCAATCAGGCGAGTCAATGCTAAGACGGAAATACTGCACCTAATGGTCACCAGAGGGCCAAAGGTCGACTGACCCAGTGATATAGATCCAGTGCCCACCCTCTCTGCTACGCCTTCGTCTACTTGATCTTAGTCATCGGCACATCCCCGTCAAATGCGTATTACAATACGCTACAATAAAGCTTACAATAGAGGCGGGTTAACTCGACCCCTACTAGGAAGAATTCGTAGTGGCTTGGAATACGAGAGATGTCGAATTCAAACTTATGCTGCCACGTGCATAAGTCTGCGATCAACTTCAAAAACAATATCAGACAACAACAAAACTGAAAATGAAGTCAACAAATAGAACTTGTGAGTGAGTGAGAGAGTGGATAGTTGGATGAGCGAGTTAGTGTTTGGGTGGGTTGATGGGTGGGTGAGTGAGTTAGTGTTTGGGTGGGTTGATCGGTGGGTGGGTGAGTGAGCACAATCAGTCGCTCACTCACTCATTCAGTCATTCATTCAGTCTCACTTGACGGTTTAATCTTTCACTCGTTTGCTAGATGTTCGTTCGCTTAATTAGATCAGTTCGCAATTGCTTCATTCGGGTGAATATATGTAGGCCTATATATCTATATATATATATATATGTGTGTGTGTTTGTATGTATGTATGTATGTATGTATGTATGTATGTATGTATGTATGTATTTCATACATACATACATACATACATACATACATACATACATACATACATACATACATACATACATACATACATACATACATACACACACACACACACACACACACACACACACACACACACATACATACATACATACATACATACATACATACATACATACATACATACATACATACATACATACATACATACATACATACATACATACATACATACATACATACATACATACATACATTCTCACCGCCACCTTCCTTCCCACATCTTCCTTCACCGTCATCATTCGTCGTTGTCTCCTCCGTTGTCGCCATTATCATCATCGTCGACGCAAGACGCCCGGATATACATGCAAATAAAAACCGGGGAAAAGCGATGTGGGAAATCGCTCCAGAAATCGGCGAACTAATAAATGAAGATTGGACGAGAGGGTGGATGGGAGAAGCGGAGGGAAGAAGGGAGGGAGGGAGAGAGGGAGGGAGGGAGAGAGGGAGGGAGGGAGGGCCGGTTAAACGGACGGCGGCCGAAGCGTTTAATGGAGCCTGAGGGAACGATCACCGGCGGGCGATGGGTTATGATCGGAATCGTGAGATTTTGCCCCGATCGATGAAGTATGAAGGGTGGGTAAAATGGAGGGAGAGGTGGTGCGAATGGAATGGAGGGAAGTGGATGAGATGAGGGAATGGACGATGTGTGTTGGGGGAGTATGTGTGGGATAGAGGGAGAGGGTGAAGACTGGAGAAAAGGCCGGCTGGTGCAAATGGAGGATGGAGGGAAGATGGTGGAGGAGATGAAGTGTTGGGAAGATGGAACAAGAAGAGACGAGAGAGGAGAGTGAGAGTGAGAGAGTGGGTGAGGAAGAAGATGGAGGAATCAAGCGACTGAGGGAAGGAGAGAATGTGAAATGGAAGGATATAACAAGGATCGAACTTACCGTGCCCAACGGGAGGGTAAAGTAAAGACTTGTCAGGTGAAAGAGGGAAGTGGAGAAGAGGTTAATCGGCAGACAGACAGACAAACAGACTTAAAGACAGACAGAGAGACAAGCAGAAGCACACACAGACATAAATACTAATTGGCACACAGATAGATAGACAGATTGTCGAACAGTCATACAGACATACAACTAGGTTGACCGAGAGTTAGGCAGACAGTCGGACAAACAGACGGATAGACAGACAAACAGATGGGGAAGATAGAGAGAAGGGCAGGCAGCGCCGGGTGACCGAAACGAGGTGTGGCTCTGGGACAGAGGGAAAGAGGGCAAGTGGAAGGTTGAGAACGTGCCTGACGTGGGTGCGATATATCAGTGGGGGAAATGCTCCGAACTCCGAAGGGGGTTGGGGCGACGGAGCGAGAGAGAGAGAGAGAGAGAGAGAGAGTGAGAGAGAGAGAGAGAGTGAGAGAGAGAGTGAGAGAGAGAGAGAGAGTGAGAGAGAGAGTGAGAGAGAGAGAGAGAGTGAGAGAGAGAGTGAGAGAGAGAGAGAGTGAGAGAGAGAGAGAGAGAGAGAGAGAGAGAGAGAGAGAGAGAGTGAGAGAGAGAGTGAGAGAGAGAGTGAGAGAGAGAGAGAGTGAGAGAGAGAGAGAGTGAGAGAGAGAGAGAGAGTGAGAGAGAGAGTGAGAGAGAGAGTGAGAGAGAGAGAGAGAGAGTGAGAGAGAGAGTGAGAGAGAGAGAGAGAGAGTGAGAGAGAGAGTGAGAGAGAGAGAGAGAGAGAGTGAGAGAGAGAGTGAGAGAGAGAGAGAGAGTGAGAGAGAGAGTGAGAGAGAGAGAGAGAGTGAGAGAGAGAGAGAGAGAGAGTGAGAGAGAGAGAGAGTGAGAGAGAGAGTGAGAGAGAGAGAGAGAGTGAGAGAGAGAGAGAGAGAGAGAGAGAGAGAGAGAGTGAGAGTGCTGCTGGGAGAACGGACTGACCGGAAGTTTATGGAACGCGTGAATCGGGGAAATCGACGCTCGATTTATGGGTTAGGGATGGACAGAAGGGGAAGGAGGGATAGAAGGAATAGAAGGAGAGGCAGGAGGGATAGAAGAGGCAGGATACCCTCGAAATGACGGATGGAATAAAGCACAGTGGATGAGTGAATGAGTGGTGGAAGGAGTCTGGAGAAGTAGTAAGAGGAGGAGTAGAAGGAAGAGAAGGAGGAGGAGGAAGGGAAGAATAGGGAGAAGGAAGATGAGTAGGCGGGGGAGGAAATAAAGTAGGAGGAGAAGGTAAAGAAGGAAAAGGAGGAAGGTAGAAAGGAAGAGGAAGATGAAAAAGAAGGAGGAAGCTGAATAGGAGGAAAATGAGGATGAGGATGAGGAAGAGGAAGAAGAAGAAAGGAAGGACAAGGATGAAGAGGGGAGGGGAGAAGGAGCAGGTGAAAGTACAGTGCAGTGTGTACACGCTGAAATTCATGCACAACGTGAAGATTAAATCTTTATGTTAACATGGATAGGCCTACTTGTGCACATGTGCAGCTGAGTAGACCTAACTCTGCTCGTGAGTGGACTCCTCGAGGTTCGTGTACGAACGAGTAATAGTTGAGCGAAGTAAAGTGTGTACTTAAAGAAAGACACAAAGGATTATATGCAAAGACCTACAAAGACCTGTTGTCTGTCCAGGGCTATTTGAGTGGCGTTAAAGAGGACTCGGTGCTTCAAGCGCCCTTAGAGTACGAAACTTAAAGGCTGGAAAGAGGTCATAGAGGGCATATGGAAGAAGAGGAGGAGAACGAGGAAAAGTGCGATGGGAAGAGGAATGGGTCAAGGGTGCTGGAAAGAGGTACTGGATGGAGAGAGTGAACATGATTATATAATATGAAAGAGGAGGTAGAAGAGGAGAGAGGAGAAGAGGTGGAATTGGAAGAGGAGGAAAAATAGGAGGAGAAACAGGAGGATGGAGTGGAGAATTCATGATAAGAAGAGAAAATGAAGGTGGGATTAGATGGATATTGAGGGTTAAAGACCCTGGAAGAGGAGGAGGTTGGAAAAGAAGAGGCGGTGGAAGAGGAAGAGGTGGACCAAGTCGAAGAGGGCAGATAAGGAAGCGGCAGAGAGAAGCAGAAGACGTGAGAGGATCTGTTGTGTCAGAGAAAAAAGAAATTGAGAGATAAAGAAACGAAGAAAGGTCAGAGGTCAAAGCAACAAAAGGGGCTTACGAGGAGGAGTTGCAGATAAGGAAGTCGAGGAAGAGACTCAGGGAGTGGTTGGAAAGACCTGGAATTTACAAGAGCAATCGTGGGAGGGATGAGTGGAATAACGAGGAGTGGAGATGGAAGTGACTGAGGAGCGAGTGGTTGAGGACTTGCAAGGGATCAACCGAGGCAACTCCTCCATTTTCGTCTTCGTTGGTGCCAGTCCAATGCCTGGTTAAAGGAGGAGGGATTCTAATCATTATTTTATTCCACAGCGAATGATGCTGCAGATAGGTGGCAAAGTATGGTTCCGATTGATGCAAGACGTCTTTATACGATTAATATTAACCAGCCCTATGGGACTCTATTCTGGACATAACTCCACCAGTATTTGCACTCTAGCAGTGCCAGTCCCAATCCGGATAAGGGAAGTTGGCGCCGCTAATGACATTTGTGATCACAATGTGTCGATAAGCAGAGAATAACTAACTTATAAGACACCTTTGAAACGTTCCAATTCACTTATGTATGTATTCTTAGGTTACGTTATTAGTCTGTGAAACTTATGATCCGCGCTACTACGGGATGTTTTTAATATGGTGGAATATTAGACAGTTAAATACTAAGCACCTCCTAATTTCGTAGCTATATATTAGTAGGCCATATATTATGTAAGAATTAATCGTTGTCGTCTTAAGCTGTCGTTAACTTTTGATGCATCCAATCTTTGCAGATAAACAAGTAAAGACTGAGAAGCTGAACATAGAGAAACCGATTCAAGTGAGTAGGTGGAGTGGAAGTGGTGATAGTGGAGTTAGTTGAAGTAGTAGTAGTTCAAATTGTAGCTATGTATCAGTGGTGGCATTAGTATTATTAGTAGCATTACTACCAGTAGTAGAGGAAATGACGGTAGTTGTATTAGTGGGAGTGGAGGGGAAGTAGTGGTGTTGTAGTAGTGGAATAGTGGCATGGGTATTTGAGGAAACAGGAGACTGATTCGGCGTGGGATGGAGGGATTTATGGCGGCCCAGATAAAAGGGGAACGGGATCTTTGTGGAGGATGTATCGTTCACCCAACGGAACACATGTAACACGACGAAGCAGAACGCAGAAATCGATGCGCGCTTTATCTCCTGTGCACTCAACAATGGCGATGGCACCGACCAGATGGCAGCACGCGACACGGAACGAACGAACGGACGAATGCACGCCTGCGTTGTTTCGATGAGATCGCTCGGTGCCAAGGCTTCAACGCGTCGTTGCACTCCGATACGTCATTGACTGCAAGATTCCGCTGTTCTGCTATATGTTTGTCCTATACATTTCTGTCTGTCTGTCTGTCTGTCTTTCTGTCTGTTTGTATGCATGCATCTATGAATGTATGTATGTATTTATGTATGTTTATGTGTGTGTCTGTCTGCTTGCACTCGTCTGTGCTTCTCTATCTGTTTCTCTCTCTACGTGTTCGTGTCTGACTCTCTGTTGTTGTATGCGTTCGTCTGTCTGCCTCGTCATTCCCTTGGTGCCTCTGTGAGCTGTTCGTGTCTTTCTGTATGTCCTGTTCAATGTCTTTCTGTGGTTCTCCTATAAAGCCAGCCTATTCTTAAATTAACTGAATCTGACTTAAGCTAAATCAACTAAAATTAACCTTAATTAGCTTTAATTCCTAAACGGCAGCATTCGGCGCCATTGCTGTTTTGTTCCTAATTTTTTCCTCTATCCTTTATTGTTTCACTACTCCTTCCTTTTCTCCTCCCCTAAACTTCCTGCTCCTCCAATATTCCACTTTCTCCCTTTCTCTACCTATTCCATGGCGCTATACTTCATCATAATTATGTTTGTTGCTTAGTGCGTGTTTGTTCTCTCCGTGTGTTTGCAACTAAGACAGGACTTAGGAAATGGAAAGAAGGTAAAGCATTTGCGTTAACAAATGTGCAGAGGTCAGTTGAGTGACATGTACTAACTCTACTTGTGGGAATGGGTGGCCTATAGTCATTGCAGATCAGCTTCCCTGGGCGCCGTATAGGGAAATTTCCAGGAATTTGAAGGAAGACTGATCTTATAGTCAGTCCCCTGCCCCACCCTATAGAGTTGACAGCAAATCACCCCGGGCCTCCATCATAAGAAGGCTTAACTCCGACATAGCTAAAGAAATTCGTCTTAGGGATGTCCTTTCCGCTCGCACCCGATGCGTTATGTAAGTTGCTGAAAAAAATTCTTTGCTGCATTTGTCCTTAGAGTGCGACTTAAAGTAGAATAAAATTGTCATATAAAATGTTACATTTAAATTTAAGATTGTAAGTGAACTATGAATAGGGCTTGATTTAATTGAAATTTAGGCTATGTGAATTTATTTAACTAGATCTCTGTTGAGACCCAATTATAATAATTAGGTCGGTTGAAGAATATCTGACCTTATTATCGACCTCTTTTGGAGACAGCCTTCCGTGAATGGCTGAACGATAACGCTGTATCAAAGCGTCTGACCTTTACGGGGGGGGGGAGGATAAGCATGGTTCCTATGGCAACGACATGACGTAATGTCTATTGTCATCTACTATTTTTATACGTCTAAGGAAGGCAGATGAAAGTAAGTAAGCCTGTACTTTATTGAACCGCCTGCAAACGCAATCCGGGAGATAAAAACGTAAAGTGGAACTTCAAACGCATTTGCGGCAAATGGACTAGCAACACTGTTTCTTAAACAACGAGATCAGAAAATGACAATCGATAATGCTTAGAATCGCATGCAGATGTTGACGTACTGGCGAAGAGAAGGAACACCTATAGGAGCTTACTTTGTTTTGCTCAAATACAAGATGCTCAATTAAGCAGAAATATATATGTACCAACGAGAATTTTGGTCTCACAATAACGACAATTATAGAAATAATAGAAATAATAGTAAAACTAATAGCACCGACCAGATGGCAGCACGCGACACGGAACGAACGATCGGACGAATGCAAGCCTGCGTTGTTTCGATGAGATCGCTCGCTGCCAAGGCTTCAACGCGTCGTTGCACTCCGACACGTCATTGACTGCATGATTCTGCTGTTCTGCTTTATGTTTGTCCTATACATTTCTGTCTGTCTGTCTGTCTGTCAGTCAGTCAGTCAGTCAGTCAGTCAGTCAGTCAGTCAGTCAGTCAGTCAGTCAGTCAGTCAGTCAGTCAGTCAGTCAGTCAGTCAGTCAGTCTGTCTGTCTGTCTGTCTGTCTGTCTGTCAGTCAGTCAGTCAGTCAGTCTGTCTGTCTGTCTGTCTGTCTGTCTGTCTGTCTGTCTGTCTGTCTGTCTGTCTGTCTGTTTGCATGCATGCATGCATCTATGGAATGTATTTCGGTCTATCTGTCCGTCTAGCGGACACCGGAAAGACCCACAAATATCAGGCCCTGATAGGCACGCTGAGTCATTATCCAACTGGCGCTAGAAATTTTGGGCCCTCTCAACGCAAGAGGCCTTTTGCTCATCATGGACTTAGGCCGACATCTGACTAAGGCGATATCTGACTAAGGCCCATCTGTCTGTCTGTCTGCCTGCCTGCCTGTCTGCCTTTCTGTCTGTTTGTATGCATGCATCTATGAATGTATGTATGTATGTATGTTTATGTGTGTGTCTGTCTGCTTGCACTCGTCTTTGCTTCTCTATCTGTTTCTCTCTCTACGTGTTCGTGTCTGACTCTCTGTTGTTGTATGCGTTCGTCTGTCTGCCTCGTCATTCCCTTGGTGCCTCTGTGAGCTGTTCGTATCTTTATGTATGTCCTGTTCAATGTCTTTCTGTGGTTCTCCTATAAAGCCAGCCTATTCTTAAATAAACTGAATCTGACTTAAGCTAAATCAACTAAAATTAACCTTAATTAACAGCTCTTAGTCATGTCATCTCCGACACGTATCTATCACGCCTTCTGCTCAACACGTATCTCTCGGTCTATTTCCGTATATGGCATAAACGGCCGCACACGTATATTTTGTCATGCACCACAATTGACGGACTAAGTTCCCGTCCTCTGTGTGAGCAGGTACCCACCAACACTGGTATATTCTGCTTCGATAAAAATGACACTGGCATGGTATTCACGGACACTGATAGTGAAGGTCTTCTGTCTATAACCTTCGCTATCGGCACACAGATCTTCGATCCGACCAACGCACGAGGGGGCCCGACCTCGCACTTTAGTCAGCTCTCAGAACTGTGTGTGACGACAAGCAACCATGTATTCACCTGGGTACCCGATTACTCAAACGTACTCGTATCGATCACTTCGATCAGACACGCAAGTAGGTACACTTCGGGAAAACGGGAGGAGTATCTATGACCAACGTAGGTAGCCAACAGTAATATTTACGCATCGATCAATTCTTCGTCTACTGGTCTACTTGTTATCTCTAACCTGGGTTTTCGACTGCCCAGACTTTCACGTGCTTCCTGGTCAATTTCCGTGTGCGGCATACCGGCCTCACACGCATAAGTTATCATGCACACGATTGACCGTCCTCTGCGTTGGCAATTGTCCGCCAACACCGTAATATATTCTGCTACTCGGGAAACCTGGAGGAGTAACTATGACCAACGTAGGTAACAAACAAGAGTACCTATCGAACGACCATAAAGCCATCAAGAAGAGTTACTTGACTTGTAACCTGAAGGTATCAATCGGCACCAGTGTTTTATCTTGTTTGTCACGTGCTCTTCTAACGTGTTCACCCTCCACGTGTAATTCCAGCGGGTCCTTCGGGAATTTCCCCGATATTTCTATCGAACGTGTCCACTGGGAAACTTTCCCCGTATGTGCCAACGCTCCACCGGCAGCTCTCTTGGTTTGTACGGCTGCTACTCCGGGAATCTACCCGGCTTGTATCTCTTGCGGCCACCCGAATTTTTATGTCTCCGACAACTTGCGGAAACTGGCAGGAGTAGCTATGACCGAACTAGGTAACCAACAAGTATATTTCTCGGCCTGCTTGCATCTGTCATATACTTTAGTATCCGATCACCCAGACTCTCACATGTCTGTAGCTTCCTTGGACTGCACTTACTTCTCGCATCGTAGGATCATCTAGATACTCGTCACCTAGAGCTCTGACCAACGATAATGCACCAACTCTCGTTTCTCAGACTCGATTCTCTCACAGGCACCTGAGGTAAGTGCCACCACTATGTTTCACACAGACCTGTATTATTATAATCACTTTCTCTGAAGCTATCGTACTCTGTCTCTTATACACTGGAACGAACCACTGGCAGATCTTTCGAGGAAGTTCTCGAAAGGAGTTTATGTAGTTAGATCTACAAGAAGAAATTAGTAGACGCCTCGCGGGGAAACCGCGAGCCAAGATATTACAACTAGACACACAAGTGAATAGATTTCTGGCAAACGAGAGGATTAAGTGTGACCGACATAAGTAGCCAACAATTAGATTTACCGAAAGATCGTAAGACAATAAAGAAGATATACTGCTGGGACGCGGCAAGTACAGATATTACGTTTAGTAACTCAAGTAAAGATACGCGGGGAAACCGCGACCTAAGACAGTGCGATCAGACACGCAAATCAACAGATTGCTGGTAAACGTGAGGAGTAAGTATGACCACGCTAGGTAGCCAAGTATAGATATTTACGGAAAACCGTAAATAGAAAAGAATGTGCGGAGACGCCCGCAATTGATCAGGTTTTCGGCACCAAAGGGAACTTTCCCTGTATCGAACGCACCAATGGGATCACGCTCCCCGTATTTATCGAATGTATTCATGTTTTCCAGTATTTGTCAACGGCTTCTCCGGTAGCTCTCAGTCTGTTTCCAACGGCTTCCCAGGGCCGCCCTCCCCGTCTTTTAACCAACGTGTACACTGGGAAATTCTTCCCGTAAAT
Organism: Bimastos eiseni; assembly: GCA_959347315.1. Classification (NCBI taxonomy): domain Eukaryota; kingdom Metazoa; phylum Annelida; class Clitellata; order Crassiclitellata; family Lumbricidae; genus Bimastos; species Bimastos eiseni. Next base: position 14,498,337 of record OY365816.1, on the reverse strand, counting down.
TGTCTCAACGGTCGCCATAATCTGCCTCGATGTAATGTTCGGTTGCTCGGGGCTTTACCCGATCTCTATTTCTCACGGCCACGGACGGGGTCACGTATCCGACAACCTGCTGGTATACGTGAGGAGTAACTATGACCGATTTAGGTAGCCAACAAGAATATTTCTCGGCCACCAGAACTCCCACGGTCTACACGATCGGGGATTTTTCCCAGTCTATCTCTCTGTCGGCCGCCGAGGCCTCCCTCGATATATGCGTCGGTCCCTTCTGGGACTCACCCAGTCTGTATCACTCACGGCCACCAACGGGGACACCCTCTTCCCCGTATTTCCGAACAGAACTGTCATTCATTCATTTATCTCTCTCGATCGGGTCTTTACGCACTCTCGAACGGTACCCTGACCTGTGAGCATTTCTCACGATCGGTCTTTCTCTGTCAGCCTGTTGACTCCTACGATCAGGGCACGGTCCGTCTTGCGATCGACGGCAGAGGGGCCCACCCCACCAGATCAGCGAAAAGCAGCACCGGCCTGACCGCGAGAGCGGCTGTCACTAGAGGTAGCATTTTTATGACAACACGATCTCTGGAGCGGTACGAGAACCACTCTACGTATGAAGCAGTACGAACCACTGCTCCACATATATAGTCTCACAATAACGACAATTTTAGAAATAATAGAAATAATAGTAATACTAATAGCCTTTCAACATACTCTCTTTGTACCTTTTGCTCGCAAAACCATGACACAGTCCAGGGTGTTCTCATTGCTGGCCCTACAGCGTGGAATGGTCTCTCTCCGGTCATCCACTCCATTCCTATAGGGTATCTTTTGATACTTGTAAATTAATGGTGATGTCATACTACTCAAGGCCTTTGTGGCCTTCGCATTGGCAGCCTCTGAAGGCATATAACAGCCGGGTGGCACTCAGCGAGTATCGGAGCTAGATGATGGCGTCATGTGTATCGATGGATCGGCTGTAGTTGCAAGCAGAAAAGCAGAGGTCCCATCGGGTCGCCCTCTGTGAACATTCTTAGGAAGTATCGCGAATCTGCTGATTTGCAGAGATGTCGCCTCGACGTAGGTAAGATGGAAATATACGGATAAGTCAGGGATGAGATCGTCAACTGAAGCAAACCTGGAGCTATAGTGCAAGCTGTTAAAAGCGTTCAAGATGTTAAGCATGTCCATTATTGAACCCGTACCAATGCCGCTCAGTAATTGTCTGGAGGTGTGGATTACGGCCTCACAGCCTCCGGGAACGCCAACCCCCAGTTGCTTTGTGGTCAGGTACGGCGTGTCACGTGGGATGGCGTATGCGTTGGTGAATTTACACGTAGATGCGAATCTACATATACGCCACACGCAGCCAATGGTTAAAGGCCTGAGTCCATCGCAGCCTTTACGAAGGGCGAAAAAAGTTCCTCCGAATAAAATGGGACGTAACGCTTGAGGGCAGGCAGGTACCTGCAAGCAAGAGGTTGATGAGAACATTCGATGCTCTCAGTATTCCAGGCCCCGCCTGATGTCGATTGGAGAATGGTTGAGCAGGATGATTATGGCACAGAAGTTCCAGTGTCTCTTCGTTAATCGGCGCCGGGGTATCGTCAGAACAAAGTATGCGGACTGTCGCACAAATATTGTCTTCCAGTCTTTCAGTTTGGCGGCCAGGACGGCCTCCGATTCGAGCTCGTGGGTCTGCGTCCTCCGCAAGTTTCTGCGTCTGGTAGAAAGATGGTTTCGGCCAAAGTGATCCATCCGTCATGAAAATCGGCGATGCGCATGGTGATGATGGTCGTACGATTGCGGCATCCGCCGTTCCTCAAATAGGCGCCTCTAAAGTTCCCGCCGCAAAGGCGAGTAGGCGCCACCACCCTTCGAGGTCCACAGGGTCCGAGAAACTGAACTTCATGTTATCGGGTCGAAGGTTGTCAGCTCCTGACCTATTAGAAAAGACCAAATGAGGCAGAGAGTCTACCAAAGAGGATACTATGGTCAACGGTATCTAGCGCCAAGAGAGAAACATGTGACCTATCAATAGCTCCATAAACATCCGAGAGGAGGCGTACCAACAGGTTCGCTTTGGACTAAGTTTGGAATGACCCTTTCGGACTCCAGACTGAAAAATCGGTGTTACTTTTATTTTCTTCCGCTTTACCTGTGTGTGTTGATATGCAATTTTGGTAAGTGCCCATTAATAAATATATTGAGAACTAGATTCACCTGCTGAGGTTGCTTCTGTGGAAATATTGTATTGTGTTGCATAGTAAGCAGCTTCATCAATATCATCATCGTCACCGTGAAAACAAACACATTGTGCATATACAAATTTATTGTTCATTTTTTTTTCATTGTGCATAAACAAATTCAAAAATTCAAAAATTGACAAAAATTCGTACAAAGGGTTACATGTGACATTTAAAATTTGCAAAATCTGCCTTTTATATTACTAAAAAAAGTTTAGACTTATGCAATAATAAGCCGTCCTTTGTACCAACTCAGTTTATAAAACGATACCAATTATTGCTAGCCAAAGTCATGACACCTGTAAATCGCAATTTTTCCCATCTGCACGATTCTGTAACTTTTCATTACACAATGTATGTTAACCGCACATACACAAAACGTCTTGATTGCCATTAGAATATCACGGAACTGATGGTACCCGTGGTAGAGAGTTCCTTGCTGCTTATATGATCCACGCCCCAGCACAACCTGGGCCGCGAGGAGCCGCTGGAGCCGCTCCCTGCCCTGCGGGAGGCGGTGCCGCATACTGGGTCCGAGGGGCGACGCTATTTTCGCTCCACTGCGCGGCCGCAGGTGGGATCCAAGGAGGGTTGACGTAATTACCAATGCCTTGCGGTGCCGCATACTGGGTCCGAGGGGCGACGCTATTTTCGCTCCACTGCGCGGCCGCAGGTGGGATCCAAGGAGGGTTGACGTAATTACCAATGCCTTGCGGTGCCGCATACTGGGTCCGAGGGGCGACGCTATTTTCGCTCCACTGCGCGGCCGCAGGTGGGATCCAAGGAGGGTTGACGTGATTAACAATGCCTTGCGGTGCCGCATACTGGGTCCGAGGGGCGACGCTATTTTCGCTCCACTGCGCGGCCGCAGGTGGGATCCAAGGAGGGTTGACGTGATTAACAATGCCTTGCGGTGCCGCATACTGGGTCCGAGGGGCGACGCTATTTTCGCTCCACTGCGCGGCTGCAGGTGGGATCCAAGGAGGGTTGACGTAATTACCAATGCCTTGCGGTGCCGCATACTGCGTCCAACGAGGGGCAAAGTTATTTTCGTTGCTTTGCTGAGCTGTATACTGGTCCCAAGACGGATCGACTGGATTTCTGATGATGATGTTCGGAGTCGCAGGTCTCTCGACAACAGCCGCGGGTCCAAAGTACATGTTTCCCTTGCTATTGCCCACTATTGAGAAGCCTCCGTTTCCCACAACTGGTCTTATGCTAGCATCCATGTTTTGTCTAAAGTAAAGTGAAATCATATATATTGCAGTCATAACGACATAACACAGCAATAGTGAGGATATTACAAGAGAAACCCGTATGGGTCGAAGTCATTCAGAGAATACTCCGATGGTTGAGACATTTAGTAAGAAATCCAGCTGACCGAAATCTACGATCGAAATTCGATGGCAAGAGAAACAAAGGTAGACCAAGGCGATGCCGTATTATAGATAATAAGAATGGGTCGTGACATAATAGATGGAACTAACCCTAAGAGGAGCAATGGACTTGACAAATGACCGAGGACAATGAAGGTCATCTATTCGTATCAATCTTCGAAAAATTACTGGCGTTAGGAATTAATGATGACGATGAATATTTTAAACGTAATGTATGGAATGTAAACAACTCCGAGTTTAGCTTCAGTATAGAAATATTAATTTACGATATGTGGTTACCTTATAATCCGCTGGTTTAGATTTAATTTAGCCTCTACTGTGCTGATCAAAACTAAGAGCTGTTGTTTGGATCGTCTTTGTTTTTTCTTTCGGCGGATGTTTTTTCGCAGACTCGCCTTAGGATTACCTTTCATTCGCTTAATCTTCAACACTGGAATTTGACTATATACGTCTACTGCAATGGAGGCCGATGGGCGACTTTTTTACAACGACAATGAGATTTACGTGAAGCAACGTCATGCATGTTGCCTGGCAACGACTATTTATGACGCAATAACTGCATTCTTATATAGCGCCGTTATATTTAAAACAAACTTGTCCATAAATGCTAAGGTGTTAAATGCATTCACCCCATTGTTTTGCTGCCATTGGGATATGTGAGAAAGGAGAGGTGAGTCACTGCACGCAACAATAGTTAATAAGTAAGTAAGTAAGTAAGTAAGTAAGTAAGAATATTCTTTATTAGACTTCCAGCAAATGCACAGTAGCTTTACTATGTATGGGCAATAATATCAAATTTAAACAAGGTCGAAGAACATTCTCGTATTGAAAGCACTCTTGACAAATATACCAACGCTAGCTAACTGAAATTGCTAATAGACAAAATGTGTCAGCAATAGGATTCTAACAAACCAGTCTTTTGGTCTCATATATAAAAAATTTTATTTGGCCGATGACGACGACTTTTGCTCAGAAATGTACATGCATCGACAGCGCAATTGCAGTTGTACAGCAGAGCAATGGTGCGCGAAGGACTTGCTCAAGGTCCCTACACAGTGACGCCTCGGACGAGGGTCGAACCCACTCACTCAGCGCATACTGAGTGTTACGGGCCGACCGCTCTGACCGATCAGCCACCGTGCCACACTCTCACCATGTATATGGTGAGAATAGAAAAAAGTTTAATGTCTATATAGGAGGGCCTAACTTAGCGTCCTTGTCCTTAGGATGATTCGTGTGATACAACGATTATAGATTATATTATATCTTGATACATAACTTATCGTATTTTACAGGAAGCTTAAATTCGAGGAATTTTGGGCGAAAATTGTTGTGTTTCTGGACATCCGCGACCCTCGCTCCAGATCACCTTCTGCAGACGGTTTCTTTTGTCTCTCCAATCATCACTGTTGACAAATATGTGATTCTCTGCGTTTTTCTGAAACCAGTCAATCTACGCGTATATATAGAGACTCCGTTGGATCATTGGCTGGACACAGCTCATCGTCATCGTCGCCGTCGTAATCGTCATCATCATCATCATCATCATCATCGTCATCATCATCGTCATCATCATCATCGTCTTTGTTGCGCATTTAATAAGCGTCGTAACAATTTCCACTCGAAGTCGCCCAGCAACTGTGCACGAAGGACTTGGTTGAACTCTAGTTATTTCAACTTAACGACACTGTGTGATAAATAAATAATTAGAATTGCCCTCTTCCTTTATTCAGGCTTGGGACTGGCGCTGACATTTGTGGAGTTTGGTCCAAGTCTCTGCACAGCAACCATTTCATTAGAGACTCGATCCCTCGGCGCTAAAAGACGTGTGCTCTGACCAATGACATCTAACATTCCTCGGTGTAATTCTCAAAAGCAATACATTCAACTACCCTTATAATTGGGGTAGGCTTAATCATTCATATTTAAACAGCAACGCAGTACAGACTATATTTAAGAGCGACGATACAACGTATTTAATAAGCGGTAAAGATGTGAATGCCCATAGCGGTTGAAGACACGATTCGAATATCCCCGGTCGATATAGAGACATCGTTCGCAAGAAAGAGTAGTTCTTGCTGTTGACGACTACCTGCTAACGACTAGCTGTTAGCATCTAGATGATTAATCGTTTGAGGATATAATTGCCGGGGTATATCCAAAGGAAAAATCTTCTGCAGCCCAAACTTCGGCCGAAACACAGACGAAAATTTTACTTCCACGGCCGAACCAATGCAAAATTTAGCGCGTGAATAGTCATCTACGTAATGTGCGCATGCGCTACCATTGGCGCGTGCACACAGTTAAAAAAACACCTCAAATTTGCAATATGCGTCGTGAGGGTCGTTTAAGGTAAGATTATGCATCGTGAGGATCAGGTTAGAGTCAGAGGTTAGGGTTGGCGTCGTTTTTAGACATAATACAAAAATATTTCGGCCTCATAAGTCATTTTTATGTGCGTATTTAGACCAAACTTTCGGCCGCAGAAGCTCCACGCATATCTAAATAGTTGTTCGCACCTATCATCTTCTAAGTTATGTCTGGTTTAAAGTGGTTGAAACGAGTCATCGGTCTTTATGGTGTCAAAGCACAATTTCATGGGCCAGATATATGCACTGTTCTCTCGTAATATTAATAGGGAATCTAAAATACTAAAGCGCTACTCAAAGGCTTTGGGCAGAGCACCACCTCATATAATTGTCCTATAATTGCTTTATGTAATTGATTTATTTTCTCTAAAAAGTTCTAAATTGTGTTATACTGTTTTAAAATAATTGTTCGTGTAATTTTGTGTATAACTTTCTTAAACAATTTAGTTGGCATCTTATGGTATGAAGCATTTGTGATAGATTTAATGGCGCTACAGGAGTAATTGGCATAAATTAAATTACAGTTCCTCTGCAGAGAGAAAGAGACAGAAGGACAGAGGCAGAGACAGAGACAGAGACAGAGACAGACCAGTTATGTGCGAGTGCGAGTCCCTTGAGTTGTTGTATATTAGTGTTTGTACATATGCGTGTGTTTATGTACGTGTGTGTGTGTGTGTGTGTGTGTGTGTGTGTGTGTGTGTGTGTGTGTGTGTGTGTGTGTGTGTGGTGTGTGTTCCTACATGTCTTCGACGTGTCCAAATGCAGTGCCGTTAAATCCGTCGGACAGTTCCCTTTCTCCGATTGTCTTCAGGTCCCATCTGTCTGTGACTCTGGTACCTGTCAGCTAATTACAACCATCAGCAGAAGAGAACGAGGAGGCGGACGTTCTACCTGAGCACAGGGCATTGTCCTCGACCGACGAATAACACAAAACACGACTGACACGTCGTCTTCGTCTTCTGAGAGGATTGATCCAGGACGGCATTAGCAGAGGCCACTCGGTCGGTCGGTCGGTCGGTCGGTCGAGGGACACGAGGGAACGGCGAGGGTGGAGGAGGCCAGCGAGGGACAATGGGGAGTGTTGAAGAGACGCAACACACGACGGACACTTTGAGAAATTGCTACGGAGATCGTATAAAGGATGACCTATTCAACGCCGAAAGAGACGGACGGACGGACGGACTGACGGAGGGAGAGACAGAAAGAAGGACATCAGGACGGACAGACGGACGGATGGAGGGAGGGTAAGATAAAAGGACGCACAGACGGACGGACAGAAGGACGGATGAACGGACGGACGGATGGTCATAGTTATTGTAACATAATATCCCAATGGCTTTCTAAATGACTTAAATCTGACTTAATTGGAAATAGATTCTGACAACATCATTCTGCATGTACTGTTAACTCTTGTTAATTCTTAACTATAACTATTATAGTTAAGAACTACTTGACTAACTTTGCAGTGAAATAATAAGCCTATTAGCCTATTCAGAAATATATAAATACACAAATATATATAAAATAATATTAATTTATAATACATATATATATACATATATATATACTCAATAAATTTATGTATACACTCAGTTCACGTATTAATCCAATTTACACACCTAATCACACCTACTCACGCCAAACACACACACACCTACATACACGCACACATGCACATACACACTCGCACGCCCGTACACACAAAGAAACGCAGCCAGTTCATTCATAAGCATCAACATTATTGTCTGGTATACATGGGAGGCACAGTGGACCACATCTCAAGCCAGACAGTCAACGTCTCCATTTACCTCGTGATCTACATGTTATGTCTGACCCTATAGAAAATTGACCCTAAACTCGCCATATAAGAGCACAGAATAAAAGGCGCATGATAAATACACAGATGAAAAGGCCCATCGTAAACACACGGAAGCACTCCGGCCATTCAGGAGTTGCTGGTCACCCCGCATGAGGCGGAAACAAAGGGGCAGAGGATTCAATGATCACCCCCACCCGGACTCTCGATGCATTGGTTGGGAGTGAGATCGGTCGTCATGACAACACTTAACGACGTCGGTTGATGCCGCAGCGATGCCTTCCGTCGCCATGACAACAATGTCAAATAACAAAAGGTTGCTTTCTTAATACGGTAGTGGCCAATTAGTATCGGAGGATTAGGAGGAAGTGGAGGACGAGGAGTTGAAGACGAAGAGTAGGCGGAGGAGGAGGAGGAAGAGAAGAGAAAGAGGAGGAGGGAGCGGAAGAAATGGAAAAGGCGGATTAGGAAGAGGAATAGGAGGAGGAGGAGTAATACGAGGAATAAGTGAAAGGAAAGGAAGTGAATTCGGGATTATATAGGTTGAGACAAGGAAGAACAAAAGGAAGCAGTGGCGGAGCAGAGCTAGGATCGATGGTGTACAATGTAATCCGCGAAACACCGTCAGTAGGAAGAGAGGAAGAGGAGGGAGGAGGAGGAGGATGAAGAGCAAGAGAAAGAATAAGAGTGTGGAGAAACAGGCGGAGGGGAGAAGCAGGAAGAAGAATATACGGAGGGAGGAGGGGATTGAGAGAAGAGTGGAGAACGTTGAGAAACAGGCGAAGGAGAAGGCGGAAAAAAGTGATGAGGGGGAAGATGAGGTGGGGAAGGATATGAAGAAGACAGGCAGACAAACAGACAGACATAGGCCTACATACAGAGAGACAGACAGACAGAGATCGTTGCTTTGCTAGAGAATTTGTAAAGAAAATGAGAAAGAAATGCTTGTAAAATGAATCCCGAATTCACAACGGCACTAGCGGTATGGCGTTGAGTGTAGAACGATGGACAGAACAGTGACATTAATTTGAGTAACGATGGACGATGTTGGAACGAGAGATCGTTTATGGCATATCAATCCATCTGATCCAACTCAGTCATACATCCTTCTACTAGCTACTGATAATGACCCACCTCGTTAGTTGGGAGGTTTAAACTGGCGCCCTCTGTTGCCCGAATAGCTGACGTCGTGTCTGAGCCGTGCTCCAGGTGGGAGCCTAGCGCCAGGTGGATCCACCCCCAACTGATCCTTCCATCGCTCAAACCCCCGTCCATCCGTCTATCCGTATTTCCCTCTGATCGTTCTCTTCGTTTATCCATCAGTTAATCCATCAATCGGCTTGTCAATCCTCCTCTCCAATCACTCCTCCATTCATCAATCAATCATCCCAGTCTACAATTGTCCTTCCTTCCTTCCTTCCTTCCATCCTTCCTTCTCTGCTTTCACTCTTCCTCAGACATCAGCCCTTCCTCACCTCAATCCATCAATCCATCCATCCATCCATCCACCCACACGTCTAGCCCCATTTACCAATCTATCTATCCATCTATTATCCATCTATTCATCGATTAATCTCTCCCTTCCTCCATCCATAACCATCCACTCGTCCCTACCTTCCTTCCTCCATGCATCCATGCATCCAATCATCCACCCATAGCCCCTCCTTCCCTACCTCCTTGCTTCCTCTCGCCAGAGTCTCCCTGGCTGGCTTTCTCCCTCCCTTACAACCATCTATTCGTACATTCACCAACTTATATCGTCTTTGATCGGGTGCCTGGCGCCATCTACATCCAGTGACGTCAGCTCTTCTTCTCCCCGTCTGATACATCATCCACGGATATGACTCCCTCTGTTGTCTCCTCTTCTTTCTCGGTCTCGGCCAAAACATCGCGTGTAATCTATTCAGCAAAAAATAAGATCCAAATGATTTACTATTATCCGGAGACAAATGCATGTGAGACGAATTAGTGGCGGTATTCTCTTTTGAGAACTGCGATCACAGAACCCAAAGCACATAGTTACACATAACGCGGCTGCTTTGAAGACCCGCTCGCATTCAGAAGTACACACGACGTATTTTCGCAATGGAAAATAATTCAACCATATTGATGATTAATAACCAAATAGTAAATTCAATATAATATGCTATAATATTACGGATTCTCAGATTTCAATTGCAAAATAATCTGTAATCTTATTACAGATCTTCCATCCCGACGCAGTGGCTTTTCTTTGGTGAGACATCTGTTGTTACTGTTTAGACAAAGAGGAATTAATTAGTAATTAGTAATAGAAAGTAATGCGCAAGTTGACAACTTTGAATTTACTATTTGGTTATTAATCATCAATATGGTTGAATTATTTTCCTATCGCTTAGAAGCACAGGTTTTGGAATAATATTTTCCTAATATAAATAACCAACACTCGGATCGAGGATGGTTAAGACAAGACAAGAATATAAATAATAACGAAACCAATAAAAACATTAATTTTTCGAAATACATATCAAATTAAAATTATTATTTGATGATATTAAATCATTTATAATATTTCTCTATTTGATTCTTTACCCCTAGGTATGACCCACGACCTATGTGACCTCTGTCAACGCGGGTTCCTAAAATAATGTTGGGGATGAATAAAAGAATACCTATTACAAGGCCTTTATTACCTCGTCAAATTCTGGCCGAGTTCTTAAACAACCATATCATGAATAATTTCATCGTCGTATGATTACATATTTTTTAC